>CM055069.1:4458847-4546347 GCA_029204045.2 Tillandsia leiboldiana | reverse complement strand
CAGCAGCGGATAAAAATTATAAAAATAATTAATAATAATAAAAATATTAAATATTTTTTTTTTTGTGTATCGTATTTGTCATATATATTCATCAAAAAACTTTTATTATTGACGGTGAGAATAAATTCGATGACGTCTTCACCGACGAAGGTGATAGTAAAGATGACGACAATCCCTTCGACCGCGGCGGAAGAAAAAAAAAAGAAAAGAAAAAGTATTATGATGAATTAACTTGAGATAAAAATCACGGACTTAAGCTTTTCGCCTACCTGCTCGAAGAGGGCAAGCTTTGCTCTTCGCTTGCTAGCTCGGACCTTCACGCCCTATTACTAAACGCAAAAACAGAGAAAAGTGAAAAGAGTAGAGATTCCGCAGAAAAACTAAATACTCTCTTATTTAGAAAATAACAATTACAAAAAACAACTCTCTCTTATTACTTTGGTATTAGCCGACCCCACTATTTATAGGCTCATAACTCATCCACTAAGTCTACACTTAAAACACTCACTAATGTCTAAATTAAATACCACTAAACCCACTACAACTTTGTTGGTTATTCATGATTCTTAGCATCCTTTGTCATTGATGGTATTGATAAAGGAGGAATTAAAATTTTGATAATGAAAAAGTAAAAAATCATATTGGTAAGAGTGAAGAAAATCTTACCACGTGACTAAAATTATTAAGAATTCATATATATTAATAAATTTTATTTAAATTTTATTTAAAATATACAAATAATAATTTTCGGTACTAATTTATAATGTGTCAACGGCATATACTTATAACTAGACAAACACACAAAATTTATTAAGTTATACATTATTTTGCATTAACTATTTAAATTTTTAAAATTTTTATTTTACAGTCTAATATTTTAATTAATTTGATTTAAGTGGATAAATAATATTTGAATATATTGTTTATCTTTACCGATTTAGTTAGTTTATTTCATATGATTCTTATAATTATAAATTTAATAAAATAAATAATAACTTTAAATTTTTGAAGTCAAAATATCGTTCACGGATTTAGATTAAGAAAATTGAAAAGTTGGATAGTAAATTAAAATTTTGAAAGATTAGAATTGTTCGTCATTTAGGTAAGCTTTGTATATTTTTATCTATTAATTATTAGGTTAATTCATTATAATAAAATTATTCTATAGCGATATTTTTAAATATTTTTAAAATTTTTTTAAAAAATATCGCTAGTAAAAATACCGATATTTATTATTACCGATATTTATTATTAGTGTCGCTATATGTATAGCCGGTAGGGTGTATAGCGACACATTATTATAATGTGTTTCAAAAATGTATCTTTATAACTCAATTTTAGATATAAATGGAATATAGATAGAAAGCTTACATAAAAATGTCACAAAAATATATTCCTATAACTTAATTTTATTATAGTAATTTCTCTAGTACTAAATGATTGTAATTTTGTAAATAGTTCTTCAAATTGTAAAATACTCTATAGGTGCTTTTATACAAAGAAAAGGGTCTAGGATTTAGGCTTTGAGTTTGGAGTTTAGAGGGAAATTTGAATAGATGTATATGTTTAGAGGGTTATGAAATGATATAATTTATATGCTTAGAGAAATAAAAATGATATATATTAGAATTTGAAAAGACATATGTTTAGAAGTTTAAGAGGATTATGTTTGAACTTGCCCCCTATATTATTTGTTGTGCTAATGCTTGATTTGGAATGACAAGCATAATGTATTGTGTGTTGTGGAAAGTATAATAAAAAAAATATTTTGTTTACTTTTATAAATTATAAGGTATTATAAAAATTATACTAATTCAGTTTTTCTACCAAAAAAAAATAGAAATTTTTTTTCTTCTTATGCTACTACAATTTTGAAAAGAGTAATGCTACATGTACACCCCGAAGGGGTGTACATCCTACACCTTCACCCCTTTAATGGTGTCGATGTTTTTTACGAGCCACATCAAGTGACCCCTCATCACACCCTCACTCTTAGATCGGTGGGGGTGTGAGATGTACACCCCTTACGGGTGTACAAGTAGCATTTTCCTTTTGAAAAGAGTAATGCTACATGTACACCCCGAAGGGGTGTACATCCTACACGTTCACCCCTTTAATGGTGTCGATATTTTTTACGAGTCACATCAAGTGACCCCTCATCACACCCTCACCCTTAGATCGGTGGGGGTGTGAGATGTACACCCCTTACGGGTGTACAAGTAGCATTTTCCTTTTGAAAAGAGTAATGCTACATGTACACCCCGAAGGGATGTACATCCTACACCTTCACCCCTTTAATGGTGTCGATGTTTTTTACGAGTCACATCAAGTGACCCCTCATCACACCCTCACCCTTAGATCGGTGGGGGTGTGAGATGTACACCCCTTACGGGTGTACAAGTAGCATTTTCCTTTTGAAAAGAGTAATGCTACATGTACACCCCGAAGGGGTGTACATCCTACACCTTCACCCCTTCGGGGTGTACATGTAGCATTATTACAATCTTAGAATTAATCTTCTTCAAACTTAATAAAGAAAAATACATACTATATATATATATATATACACACACACACTTATATATGGTTGTAAAATTTACACCTCATTATGAGATTTACAAATTTTTTATAAATTTTAAGTTTGGGTATATATAAATATACACTTCTTTAGGGGTGTATATCTTACACTCCATTCCATTCTGGGGTAGAATAAATTTTATTCGTAAGGAGTAAAATAATACCCACTCAATGATGGAGTGGGATGTAGAATATACACCCATAAAAAGGTGTATATCTAGCATCCCTCTTTAAATTTTGTCAAAATTGACAATGTTAATTAGACTCGGCCTTTTATAAATAGATATATATCTTGCACAAATAAAAATCAACTACAAAATTATATAATATATTTCATACATCTTGTCAAGATCATCTTTTACGAACTAATTTAATAGGTTAATTAATTTGACTCAACTCAAGTTCAAAAACAAAAGACATATTCTTAACAAAAAAGTCTACATTATAATAGCTACATTTGCATTATCTATATCGAGTCAATAATATCTCCATTTGAAAGAAAAAAGTATAACAAAAATATTTTTTAAAAAATTATGGTAAAATGGACGAATTCTAAAAAAAATAATTTGATTGATTAGAAACACCATATCACATCACGTGACTGTCATATTTTTAATTTGTTTGTTTTTTTTTTTTTTGTTTTCTTTTTTTTGAATATACGGGTAAGAATGCCAAAAGTCATTTTTAATTTATGATATAGAAAAATACTTTTTAAATTTTTTGTGGCGATGGAGCAATGCTGTTAAGGTGTTTTGGTTTAGCCCAAATGTACCTGGACCTGAGGATTTAATAGAAAATTTTGGTTCAATTCAGATTTATTGAAAATCATGATCCAACAAAAAAGTTTAAATTTATAAATTATTCAATGTAAAATTACTCAGATGTAAACTTTTAGCTAGCATTTACTTTTGAAGTTGTTGAATTGAAGATGATGCTCCTATATATTTTTACGCCAGAGTACACTTATTTTTCATATTCAGTATCAACATTTAATGTTCCCGCAGTTTCCCTGCATGTAAGCACATAAATATGCATCCACAGGGTCCATTTTCTCTCTACAATTATTATCATGTTTTTACCAACACTTTCTAGCACAAATGACCAATTGTTTGATGATTCACATTCTTTTTTTTTTTTAATTTGATGATTCACATTCTTTTTTTTTAAAAAAATAAATAAAGAGAATAATATATTAATTTTTCTCTTTTCAAAAAATAAAAAACTATTTTGTTGCTTTTAAACCCCAAAATATTATTAATTTTCACAATGTTTGTTATACAAGTGAAACGTTTAGAAATATTACAGCAAAAATAGGTAAAGCAACTTAGGCAGTTGGGTGCTAACACACAGCTATTTCTACTTAGCTGATTTTTTATTTTTGAGATAATATTTTATATACCTTTTCATACTTTATAAATATCTTATTTATCTTTATATTTTTTATTTTATTTTAAATATACATTTTTTATATTTCTCCGTTATTTAAAATTTTTATGGGAGTGAAAAAAAAATTAAAATACCTATTTTGTTCCTAATTGGAGAACAAATAAGAAAAATTAATAATAATATATTTAAAAAGATAAAAAAATTAAAATATTTCTAACTTAAAAACAAATAAGAAAAATTGGTGACAGCAAATTAATATATTTGAAATGACAAAATAATAATTTTACAGAAATAACAATTGTTTATAACAATTTACAAACACAATATAACTCTATTAATATATATATTTGAAAAAAATTGAAACGTCTAGAAATATTTTTAATATTAATTTTTAAAAAAAAAATAAAAAAAAATTCAGAAAATTTTCAGATGTACCCCTTTTATTTTTTATTTTTTATTTTTTATTTATTTGTGTGGATAAAGGATAAAGCTGAAAATGTTCAGAGTGTTTTTAATTTCCCCTCATTCATAGATCGGGGCTTGTTCAACAACCAACATGCACTGGACCACTGCAATTTAGAAATTAACTTTTTTGTTTTTAGCTGCAATTTACAATGGGCAACGCTACATGTACACCCCCAAAGGGGGTGTACATCTTACACCCACCCATCTAAGGGTGGGGGGGTCACTTCACAAATTGTGAAGTGACCCCTCACCACACCCCACCCATTGGATGGGTGGGGTGTGCGATGTACACCCCCAAATGGGGTGTACAAGTAGCATTTTCCATTTACAATTTTAAATGGACCCCTGAGCACTATAAACAGAACATGGACAATTGTCCTAGCTGAACCAGGAGAAAGCATTGCCTGCACCCAGTGTTATCTTGCACCTCATACACCATACTAATATTTAAATAAATGTCTCCAAAATTATAAATTATAAATTTAACAATAAAAGTATGAGGAATCATAAATTTAAAATTCATTTATAAAACTTTTCAGCAACCTTACTCGCACAAGCTTAGTATGTTACACATACGATCAAAAAAATAAGAGCATTAGTTTTAAACGTATCATACTCAACTTTTCAACCACATACTTGATTTTCGAATGCTAAAATATAAATATTAGTACTATATTCAGCTCATCCCAAAAATTAATAATTTATAAAAACGACTTTGATCCATTCGTCTAAAATATACGTCCAAAATTTATAATGTGTTTTCTGTAAATATTTTGAGTATCATAAAATATGTTAAAATAATGGTTCAAATTTTTAGGTAAAATCTTGCAAAACTTATCTGCACTATGAATTATTTTAAATAACCTATTCAATTTTTTAATTTTACTATTTAATATTTTAATTTATTTAATTTGAGTTAGAAGGCTGTATTTGACTTAAAAATTTGAGCTAAATACTTATTTTAATAAATTTACGGTTACAAAAATTGTGTAAAATATACTGGCTAAATCAGTAAAAAAAATAAACGAAATATTCAGATTTTGAAGTCGATCACAGTATTATTGACTGACTCAAATCAAATAAATCAAAATAATTTATAATTTAGATAAATTCTCTATATTTTTACCAAATTTTTATTTTAAATTTGTGCAGGGTAGGTTTTAAAGATAGGGCGCATGAGATGTGTGGATGCACCAAGGAGAGAGAACAATCTCTGAGAGGGAACATCAAAACCAAGGCACAGTTTTTACAGGCAGGAGTTGATCAATTCATGGACCCAAAATGGCAGGCCAGGCTTGAATCCGCTCCCGACCCGTTTGGGTCCAACCACTGCCAGCCGCACTACCTGCAGTACACTTGACCTTATTAATAAATTGGGTATATGCAGACCCCTCAACTTTATAGTTTTCTTATTTTAAATTTTTTACTTACTTATATTAATATTTTAATTATTTAATTATTAACTTATTGTTTTAATTATTTTTGTTATATTTCCCAAAAAGGTGATAAAAAATATTGAAATTATTAAAACATTTGATAAATTTTTTTTTTCTGACTATAATTATTTAATTTTAAAAATTTAGAAACTGAAATTGAGTCAATTGAGAGTTTTCTACATTTTTAACAAATATTAATAAGCAACATACAAAAAAAAAAAAAAAAAAAAAGAAAATTTTTTTTTCTTGAGCGGATTTACTGATGAACTGTTACAAAAAGCTTACTTAACGTTAAACCAAATAACTATTAACTTTTATTATTCGTAACGGTCCTTTAGTGCCATTATTTTTTTTTAAAATTTATTTTTCGCTCCCCAAAAAAGTTCTCGAACCAATATAGAGAAATGGAAGGAGGGAAACCCGTCCAAAACCTCCCTCCCTCTCTCTCTCTCTCTCTCTCTCTCTCTCTGCGCCTGTGCACTGCCATTGCAGATTAAAAAAAAAAAACACCCACCACAGCAGCACCACTATAACCTCCTCCTCTCTCTCTCTCTCTCTCTCTCTATTTTCTCTCTCTATTTCTTGACGAAGAAGAAGAAGCGCTAGCTACAGCAAAAACTAATTAAAGAAGACGCAAACCACAAGACTCCTCCATTAATTCCCACTCCAAGAAAAAAACTCATCAAGAGGAGACACGATCATGATCAAACCCTTCTCCTCCTCCTCATTCCTCCTCCTCATCATCATCTTCATCATCATCATCATTCCCACCGTCCTCTTCGCGGCACCTTCACCACCACCTCCTCCCTTCATCCGCTCCCCGGAGACGCAGGCCGAGATCGACGCGCTCACGGCGTTCCGCCGCGAGCTGCGCGACCCGTTCGGCGCGCTCTCCGGGTGGGACCCGTCGTCCCCGCTGGCCCCGTGCAACTGGCGCGGCGTGGCCTGCTCCGGGTCGGACCAGCCGGTGGTCGTCGTCTTGGAGCTCCGGCTACCGCGGCTCCAGCTCTCCGGGGCGATCTCCCCGAGGCTCGGCGACCTCCCCAACCTGCAGAAGCTGAGCCTGCGGTCCAACTCCCTCTCGGGGACCATCCCGGGAGCGCTCTTCTCCAGGCTCCCCCGGCTCCGATCCCTCTTCCTCCAATCCAACTCCCTCTCGGGGCCACTCCCCGACACCCTCCTCCGGGCCAACCTCTCCGACCTCCTGACCCTCAACGCCGCCTCCAACCTCCTCTCGGGGCCCCTCCCCTCCATCCTCCCCCGGTCCCTCCGCTACCTCGACCTGTCCGCCAACGCCCTCTCCGGGGCCATCCCCTCGTCCCTGCCGACCTCCGCCCCGCGCCTCCAGCTGCTCAACCTCTCCTTCAACCGCCTCCGCGGCACCCTCCCGGCCTCCCTGGGGGCCCTGCAGCACCTCCAGTACCTCTGGCTCGACTCCAACCTCCTCGAGGGCACCCTCCCCGCCGCCCTCGCCAACTGCTCCGCCCTCCTCCTCCTCAGCGCCCGCGCCAACTCCCTCCGCGGCATCCTCCCCGCCGCCATCCCCGCCGTCCCCTCCCTCCAGGTCCTCTCCCTCTCCCGCAACCGCCTCTCCGGCGCCGTCCCCGCCTCCGCCTCCCGCCTCCGCATCCTCCAGCTCGCCTACAACGCCTTCTCCGACCTTGTCGCGCCGCCCCCCGATGCCAGCGCCGCCCCCCTCACCCTCCAGACTCTCGACCTCAAGGGCAACTCGCTCGGCGGCGCGTTCCCCGCGTGGCTCGCCAATGCCTCCGGCCTCACCGTGCTCGACCTCTCCGGGAACACCATCTCCGGCGCCATTCCGTCCGACCTTGGGCGCCTCGGCGCGCTCCAGGAGCTGCGCCTGGGAGGCAATTCTCTCAGCGGAGCGGTCCCCGCGGAGATCGCGCGGTGCGGCGCGCTCCAGGTGCTCGATCTCGAGGATAACCAGCTCTCCGGCGCGATCCCCGCGGCGCTCGGGGGACTGGGGAGGTTAAGGAGTGTTTACCTCGGCGGCAACCGATTCTCCGGGCCCATCCCTCCGAGCTTGGGCAATCTTTCGAGGTTAGACGCTCTCTCGCTCGGCAAGAATCGCCTGTCGGGGCCCTTTCCGGAGGAGCTGACGCAGTTAAGCAGCCTTTCGTTCTTGGACCTCGCCGGCAACGAGCTCTCGGGCGACATCCCCAGCGGCATTGGCAATCTTTCCGGATTGCTGGGTCTGAACCTGAGCAAGAACGGCTTCTCCGGCGGAATCCCCGCGTCGATCGGGAGCCTCGTCAGCCTGCGGTCGCTGGACGTGAGCGGCCAAAGAAACCTCTCGGGCGACCTCCCCGCCGAGCTCTTCGGGTTGCCTAACCTCCAGGCCATCTCCCTCGCCGAGAATTCCTTCTCCGGCCCCGTGCCCGAGGGATTCAGCAGCCTCGGGGGCCTGGAGCTCCTCAATCTCACGGCCAACGACTTCTCCGGTCCGATTCCGGCGACCTACGGCTACATTCCGTCGCTGACGGCCCTCGCGCTCTCCCGCAACAGAATCTCCGGGGAGGTACCGGCGGAGCTGGCGAATTGCTCTAATCTCACCCTTCTTCAGCTCCGTTCCAACAATCTCTCTGGGCCGATCCCCGCCGACCTGTCCCGCCTCGCCGACCTGGAGGAATTGGATCTCGGCCGGAACGATCTCTCCGGTAAGATCCCCTCGGAAATCTCCAACTGCTCTTCTCTGTTCGTGCTGCGACTGGACGGCAACCGCCTGTCCGGGGAGATTCCGCAGTCGCTCTCCCAGCTCGCCAAATTGCAGGCCCTCGATCTCTCGGCGAACAACCTCTCGGGCGCCATCCCCGCCGACCTGGGCCGCATCTCCGGGCTGGTTTACTTCAACGTCTCCGAGAACGACCTAAGCGGGGAGATCCCGGGGACGCTGAGTTCCCGCTTCGGGGACCCCTCGGTGTTCGCGGAGAACCCGGAGCTCTGCGGGCGGCCGCTGGAGGCGGAATGCGGCGGCGCCCGGCGCAGGCGCAGGAGGAAGGAGCAGCGGCTGGCGTTGCTGATCGGCGCGGCGGGCGCGCTGTTCGTCCTGGTCGTTTGCTGCTGCTGCTGCGCCTTGAGCCTGCTGCGGTGGCGGCATCGGTTCATGGAGAGCAGGGCGGGCGTGAAGAAGCGGCGGAGCCCCGGGCGGGGCAGCGGATCGAGCGCGGCGAGCGGCGGGACGGAGAACGGCGCCGGCCGGGGTCCAAGGCTGGTGATGTTCAGCAACCGGATCACGTACGCAGAGACGCTGGAGGCGACGCGGCAGTTCGACGAGGAGAACGTGCTGAGCCGCGGGCGGCACGGGCTGGTGTTCAAGGCCTGCTATCAGGACGGCACGGTGCTCTCCATCCTGCGACTTCCGTCGACGTCCGCGGACGGCGCCATCGTGATCGAGGAGGCCGCGTTCCGAAAGGAGGCCGAATCGCTCGGCAAGGTGAAGCACCGCAATTTAACCGTGCTCCGGGGCTACTACGCCGGGCCCCCGCCGGACGTCCGATTGCTGATCTACGACTACATGCCCAACGGCAACCTCGCCACCCTGCTCCAGGAAGCCTCCCGCCAGGACGGCCACGTGCTCAACTGGCCGATGCGCCACCTCATCGCCCTCGGCGTCGCGCGGGGGCTCGCCTTCCTCCACGCCTCGGGCGTCGTCCACGGCGACGTCAAGCCGCAGAACATCCTCTTCGACGCCGACTTCGAGCCGCACCTCTCCGACTTCGGCCTCGAGCCGATGGTGGTGACTGCGGGGGCGGCCGCGGCTGCTGCGGCCGCGTCCACGTCGACCCCCTCGGCGCCCGTGGGGTCGCTCGGCTACGTGGCTCCCGACGCTGCGGCGGCGGGGCAGGCGACGCGGGAGGGGGACGTGTACAGCTTCGGGATCGTGCTGCTCGAGCTACTCACGGGGCGGAGGCCCGGGGTGTTCGCCGGGGAGGAGGAGGACATCGTCAAGTGGGTGAAGCGGCAGCTGCAGCGGGGCCAGATATCGGAGCTGCTGGAGCCGGGCCTGCTGGAGTTGGATCCGGAGTCGCCCGATTGGGAGGAGTTCCTCCTCGGAGTGAAAGTCGGCCTCCTCTGCACCACCCCCGACCCCGCAGAACGCCCCGCGATGGCCGACGTCGTCTTCATGCTCGAGGGATGCCGCGTCGGCCCCGACATCCCTTCCTCCGCCGATCCCACCTCCCAGCCCTCCCCCGCCTGAACTCTCCCAATTTCAGATTCAGATTAATTGCCGCCGCCGCCGCCGCCGCCGCGCCCGGTCAATATTTTTTTTTCCTTTTCCTATTTTTTTTCAAAATTCTTTCTCTGTATCACGTAGGATTTTTTTTTTTTTTTTTTTTTTCTTTTTTGGTTTAATTTCCTAGTTTCATTTCGAGGGGGGGCCCGGGCGATCGCCGGAAGAGTGTGGGCCCGTGTTGTCATTGAAAGTGAGGCCGAGGTGCGTGGTCAAAATTAAGTCTCCCGGGCCCAGACGAGCCTCTCCCGCCAAAAGTAGGGCTGCGCCCACGTGGGCGGATAAGGGGCCGAGGCTTGGGCCCGGTAAAGTAGCCGTTGGAACTGTGTTGTGTCTATGCGAGAGAGAGAGAGAGAGAGAAAAAAAGAAGAAGCTCTCGAGCAAAGCGCTTCTGGGCGTTGTCTTTTTACTCGAGGTGATGGTGGGGTTGTCAGAAGGAGAAGGCTTAAAAAACCAAAAAAAAAAGAAAAAAAGAAGCGCTTTTCTTAAACGTGCGGTGGTCCTGTTCCCAATAAGCAGGGAGGGCATCATCGTCGAACCCCATCTCAACGGCCGGCTACTGATGAAAACGACTTTAAACGGGGAAGCGGAAATGGTGTTTCTGATGCGTCCTGGGAATTTTGCTGGCGCGTTTCTGCATCGCTTCCTACGCTCATTTAGTTTCCCTTTGGCCTTGTATTTTTTTTTTTTTTTATTTTAATTTTTTTTTTTTGTTTTGCATGCGCCTGCTGTCCATTTCATGAATCGCTTTTTCCCCTCCCCCTGATTTTTTTGGCATCTGGTTCCCAATATTCCCGAAACAGGATGGTCACTGTTGCATTGTCCCTTCGCTCCCTACTTTTTTTTTTTTTTTTTTTTTTTTTTTCTATTAATCAACCCTTTTTTTTTTTTTTTTTTTTTTTTTTTTTTTTTTTTTTTTTTTTTTTTTTTTTTTTTTTAGTTAATGATAGCCCCATTTGACTCCCGGGTGACTGTTTGATCCATTGCCTCTTTTTTTTATATATAATAAAATAATAAATAAAAATTTTAAATATTTTAAAAATTAATATGTACGAGGGTATTTAATTGATAAAAAAATAAAGAGCAATGCTACCTGTACACCCCGAAGGGATGTACATCATACACCTTCACCATTTTAATGGTGGCGATATTTTTTACGGGTCACATCAAGTGACCCATCATCACACCCCCACCCTTAGATGGGTGGGGTGTATAATGTACACCCCGAAAGGGGTGTACACATAGCATTTTCCAAAAATAAATTATGGTAAATGAGGTTGTGTGGATTTTATTTTTCTTTGTAATAGAACCATGTGTCCTTGTAGCACATAGATGATGGATGGATATGATTCAAGGAAAATATCACCTTTAATAATTATAATTGATAATTAATATTAGTTATAATAATAATTTTTTGTAATAAATAAGAATTATGATTATAATTTTTAAATTTATTATAATCATAATTAAAAAATGTATCTGGATATATGAATATCTTGTTTAATAATTTTTTTAATTTATTTTTAAAAAATGTATATTTAGATGATGAGAAGTGTGATACAATTTTTAGAATTAAACATTATATTTAGTATTCAAATTATATTTTCAGTATAAAATAAATCTAATGACTTGTTTGGTCTGTATTATTATGCCAAAATTTTATTAATTAATTTTTTAAATTAATATGTTTGATTCATTCCGCATGTAATCCTATCAGTATTATTGGAGTATTACTAGAGGGGATCTCACTATTTTGCATTGCTAATTGCGGGATATTCTGCAACTTATGTAAAATTTTAAAATTATCCCTCCTTGCACTCATTTGCCTTAAATTTAAATTTAAAACAAATTCAAAATTTCTCATTTAATTGAAATATTTAAGTTTGAATTTAAAATTTGAAATTGAAAATGAATTTAAAGTTTAAATTCAATTATAAATATGAATAAAATTTAAATTTAAATTATGAATTTGAATTAAAAATTTGAATTTGAACTCAAAATATAAGTTCGAAAATAAAATTTGGATTAAAAATGTGAACTCGAACTGAAATCTGAATTCAAAAATTTGAATTTAAATTTTAAATTTAGATGAATTTTAATTTAAGATTTTGATTATTGAAAATTTGAATTCGAATTCAAAAACTAAATTTCAATTTTATTAAATCAAAATTCAAACTTTGAATATGAAATTTGAATTTGAACTTCAAATTGAAAAATCTAAATTTTAATTACAAATTTGAATTCAAAATTTAAAATGTAAATCTAAATTTTGAATTAGAATTCAAAATTTAAATTCAAAAACAAAAATTTAACTTTAAAATTTAAATTCAAAATCATAACTTCAATTAAAATTTGAGCCAATATTTACATGCTGTAAACAAAAATTCAAAATTTACCTTCAAATTTCAAATGTATAAGCATGCAAGTGTATTTTTGGAATAAGATAAACTTTAATGTTATGATTTGTAAAATATATTAGACATTGTATTGTTATACTGAATCAAACATAACAATACATCAGTGGTAATAATCTACTTTACAAATTTTTAATTTTTATTTATATTGAAATAATCCTAAGGGAGCGTTTGGATCGGATAATATAAGATTACTGAGTATTTCAACATACTCCGACATATTGTATTTCTGAACGAGATTATTGCTTGATGCTGTATTAATGCATTTTTTTTTTTTAAGAACTTAAAAAGTTGATTGTTAGCAATAGCTAACCCAAGATTTACCACTATAGCTAACAAATACATTTGAATTAAAAAACAAATGCTTAGTCTGCAACAAAAGGGATTGTAATCTGTACCAACTTCTCATCGGAGAGTTGCAGGGGTTACTAATTTTTTTAGTCCTTTTGGATGTTGAAATAAAATATTCAATGATAAGTTATTCTATGTTAAGTTTTTTTTGTGTGAGTAAAAATTAGTTGTTTAACTTTTGGTCAAGAAAAAATTTTGAGTGTATATGTACTACAACAAAATTAGATTATAGAAATATATTTTTGTGATATTTTTGTGTAACTGTTCTATCTATATTTTATCTATATTCAAAATTAAATTATAGAGATATATTTTTGGGACATATTATAATAATGTATTGTTATACACTCTAGCGATCGTACATATAGCGACACTAATAATAAGTATCGATATATTTTTTAAATTTTTTAAAAATACTTAAAAGTATCGCTATAATATAATTTTGTTGTAGTGATGATTTATTAAAGTCATGTATTTTATTTAGGAGATGATTTATATTATTTCAAAAAAATAATTTAAAGATTGAATTTGGTATTCATTTTAAATAATAGATTATATTTCTTATTTATCAAATAATGCATGCTTCATAAGTAAATCAAAAGAATATGCTGAATAAAATGTTTTATGTATGCAAACAATATCTTTTGATTTTTAATGAAAAAAAAAAAAAAAAAAAAGCACGGAGATCTCCTCAACTTTAGCTCATTTGTGAACAACCATTAAAACTTTCAATTTTGACAAAAAAAAACTCTTTAAACTTTCTCAAATGGTTCCGTAAATTCCTATCTTTATTTAAATTTATTCATTACACAATCTTTTTGGTCTTATATAGTCCATATAATTTTAAAAGCTTTAATACATAAAATTTTTGGCATATAAGATAAGCAAAAAAATTAATGTTCGGTTCAACTAATTCTTCATGCTTAACTATCAAAATTACAACAAAAATAATAAATTTTTTAAAATTTTTTTTAAGTTTTGTAAAATTATGAATTAAACAACTGTGTAATTATTAAGTTGCACTTGAAGAGAGAAGTTTATGGTATTATCTAAAAGTTCAAATGGCTGCTTGCAAAAAAAGTTAGAAGTTCAGTAAGTCTTTATTTATTTATTTTTTTTCAAAAAAAAGTTGTAGGATTATATATAATTGAAAAAAAAATATAAAATTTATAAAATTATATAAAACAACCGTTGTACTTCAAAAATTTAAACTATTAGAAAACGGCGTTTAAGACGTGAGTTTAATTAAATGAGAGAAAATTAAATAACGTATCTTCTATTTTGATATTATATAAAATTATATGAAATAATCGTTGTACTCTAAAAAAAAACCTTTATATTCAACAAACTTTGCACTCCTTTTTTTTTTTAAAAGGGATTAATTGCATACAGGTCCCTACAAATATATCGAATAGTAAATATATTCCTACAAAATTTAATATTTTATATTTATTTCTTCAAAAATTCTAAGTTTTTCAAATCTACCCATCTGGTTTAGTACCGTTTGGAATCTGTTTATATTTTAACAGATTCGATGTGAAATGACTTTTTTGCTCCCTTACAAATATATCCCTCTAAAAATCTCTACGGTCATCTCCTTCCTAGCTTCGACCTCGCTTCGACATGGACGCAGACGGGAGCCTCACGCAGCTGCACGCGCTGACCCCGCGCGAAGCGAGCCGCGGGCGCCGGCCCCGCGCGGCGCGTGCCGCGGCTGAGCGAGCGCCGGCCCCGCGCGGCGCGGCTGCATACCGCGGTCGCGCGGGCGCCAGCCCCGTGCGGCGCGGCTGCATGCTGCGGTAATTAACTAATTATTTATTAAATTAATTAAATTAATTAAATAATTAACTAATATTTTATCTAATTAATTAAATAATATATTAAATAATTATAATATACAAAGGGTAAAAAGATAAATTTATTTTTTTTTTATCTAATCAAGGTTAACCATTTAACCTATGATTAACTCAACTTTTCTAACAGAGATGGACGGTAGGATTAGATTTGAATAACGGTGAATTTTTGAAGGGATAAATATAAAAAATTAAATTTTGTAAGGATATATTTGCTATTCGACATATTTGTAGAGACTTGTATGTAATTAACCCTTTTTTAAATGTACTTGTCCAAAAAGCACATGGAACATCATCACCTAACCCCAACGTTTCCGCACAGTTTTGAGGCCAAGTTTAAAAAATGACCGTTTTAATGCAGTTAAAAAATTGTGTAAGAAATGATAAGAACTGGTGTGCTTTATAATTGGCTCCCATTTAAATTAAATGTACTTGTATAGTAATAAGAAGGGGCAATTTTTTACATACCCCTAAAAATTTTTCTGTTTTCAGATTTACCTTTCTTAGAAGGCTAATATTAAAACTACCCTTCTTACGTTCCAACTTCTTTCCAAAATACCCCTGAAGTTAAATTCTGTTAGTGTACTGTTTGGAACTGCCGTTATCTGTGTGTAATTACTATTTTGCCCTTTCAAATATACCCTAAACCCTAAAACCCTAAACCCCTAAACCCTAAAACCCTAAACCCAAAACCCAAAACCCTAAAACCCTAAACCCTAAACCCTAAAACCCTAAAAAACCCTAAACCCTAAACCCTAAAACCCTAAACCCTAAACCCTAAAATCCTAAACCCTAAACCTTAAAACCCTAAAAAATTCTAAACCCTAAACCCTAAACTCTAAACCAGGGCAAAATAGGTATATCTGATAGTTTTCAACTCCGATTATTATTTAACTCTAGTTTAACCCTAGTTAACTTAATAAAGAGAAACGGTAGGGGTATTTTTAATAACGGTGGAACGTATGAAGGGTATATTGGAAAGAAAAAAATAAGAGAGGTAAATCAGATATTTCTTCATATTTCAGGGTATACAGGCAATTATCCCTAATAAGAAACATAAGGTGAAAAAGGCTTTTAGTAAAAAAAGAATCAACTTTAGAGACACAAGCGACACTTCACTGAATCACTGCGCCCGCGGGCCCCTGGCTTTTTAACTCATGCACGTGACAGAAAACAACAAAAATTATACCCTCAATCGACTGAACAACAAAAATTACAAGCACCAATTGGTGAATTTCAAACTGTTTGTTTTTACTGGACTATTTCTCTTCGATCCGTTGAGCCAACTAATTATCCGACAAGAAATTTCGCTACCTTAGGACTGTTATAGTTACTGGACCACCGATTCGGTCGCCCGGCTCCCCCTGTCGTTAGTTCTCGTCGCCAGCTTAATTCCTTGGCCTTCCGGCAAAAGTGCAGTTTGAGCAGTGCAATTCGTAAATGCCGCAGTTTCAGCAACATCGATCATTCATTAGTTTTCATCTTAGTAGAAGCAGAACTGCAGAAGCATTTAATTGAACGCGTGCTTGCGAGCGTCAAAGATGTAGAGAGTTTTACAGCTTTCGTATCGAAGATGTAGAGAGAGTAATGAGAGCTTTTGTTTTCGGACTAGCGAGAGAAAAATGAGAGTTAGTGAGAGTTTAAATCGCAGTTTGCACAGTGTAACAAATTTTGGCTAAGAAAATTAAAATGTGCACATTGAATTCGGCCAACCTGCATAAAATCACATCATAAAATTGCTGTTGGGTGGGCACTCGACACCGACAGTATCGATTAGAAGATTGGTTTCACAAGTAATTAATTGCGCAATATGAGGATTATGATGGCTCATATATATCTTGACCCAAGAATCAGAATCTTTATGTTAGTTCTTGTAAACGGTGAACAGCCAGAAGAAGAGTATCTTAAGTTCTTCCGTCGGAACTTAATAACAAAGCTGATCGCATCAGCACAGAAAGCGCAGTTCATGAGGAGTTGCATTGAGTAGATTGATCCACAAACTTACAGTATAGATTAGTTGCAGAAATTGTCATGTAATACTACCACTTTGCTAGCGAATTTGTTGCTGATGCACATTATTTGTGCTTCAAGCAAGTACCATGCATGCAAAATGTGCAGCTAAAGGAAGTCCATATAATGAATATCAACTTGTTTCTTCAGTTAAAGAGAAAGAAAAAAGGCAAAAAAGGAAGGATGCTGTAGTTCAAAGCGGTCATGCTCGCATGTTGAGGGGAGTTCATGTACATGCATTCCGGCCAAATGGCCAGGATAAGGTTAATTACTTCTGAATATCTGATGTAAAGCACGTTAGTATTGATAGATTATACACTAAAAAATGCTAAGATTGTCTTAACCGTAGAACGTGGGATCAAAGACTTATTTAGCATACTCATAGACAATACCTATTCTCCAAATTGTTGCTTGAATTGTGCTTTTCAAGTCGAAAATATAGCAAAATGTAGAATCACCACCTCGACGATCTGCAAGTCTTTGCTATACTGTACATCGATATAATAGCCTTCGTTATTATACATGGAAGGAAATCTGGGAATGCAAATGGACCCTTCTTGTACATGCATGACAGTCAATCAAGACTCGCTTATATTCTGAACCAAGACCGAGTTTTCGCAATGCAGTAAATGTAGGATATTGGTGAATGGCTGACAAACCATGTCTATGAACTAATAGTGGTGTAGGCAGATCATCAGATTACTAATTGTGAATCATCTACATAGAATTCAAATAACACAATCTGCAACTTAAAAGCCAATAATTACAGCCATAACTATAGGCTAGCATACCAAACACTAATTCTACTACCTGTGCATACAAAGTTCACATAACTTGCTGAGTACATAACATCCGCGTCTACTTAGCTACAAGTCGATGCTTTTGCTCCTTATCTTCGAAAACCATTTATCCTTCCTAGATATTTTAGGAATCATATAATTAACTAATTAATTAACTAATGTTTGATTCTATTTACTTTACCTCATGTATCTAATAGTTTACTCACATCTCATTTTTACTACCTAAGTTACTAATGTTAGACACTCAATTTTACTCCACTCAACAAATCTTAACTCTCATCATTAATAAAGAAATCTGAGAATATAAAGCACCACATTATAAAACTACTAGAGATTTGAGTCTATAAATTCCTATAAACTGAAGTGTAAAGAAAGTTTCTTCAATCAGGCAGGAATTGTTTGCACAACTTATTCCTACAATAATACACTGCATATGCTAATTGTAGTGCGATAATAACGGAACCCACACTAACAAGATACTAATAACACTAATAAATAAATATATTGTATCTTAATCACCCACAACTAAGGAGTGCAAAATTTGAAATAAATGAAGTAGAAAAAAATATATTCAAGCACAACCACAATAATGCAAGAAGATTTACGTGGTTTATCCAAAATCGGGCTACATCCACGGGCACGGAGAAATCAAATTCACTATTAAATTGGGAAGATTACAAGATTTGGTTAGAAATTATCAATCTATTACAATGAGCATACAACTTTTCAATTGAGAAACCCTTCTTGCTACACCTTCTTTGAAGCATCTTCCGATTCCGTGAATCCCGCTTCGAGATGCCTTTTAGAATTCCTCCAATCAACCTTGGAATCTTGAATCAAGCAAGAAGAACAAGAAAGTTCCCTTTTTACCGATTCTCTCTACACCGTTCTTCAATATTACATAAAAAGGAACCCTAGAGAGCAAAAGAGAATTATATATATATATATACTATATCCAATAGAATCCGTCTTATTATCCCACTTGACCTAATATGCTAATGGGTCAGTTAAAACCCAAAACCCATTACCAATTAGCTCATTACATGAGTTATTAAACCAAACTCAAAATAAATCAAATAGGATAATAGATGAATTTGATATCACTAAACCCAACAATCTCCACTTTGATATATCACCGTTCCTCGTCTTCGTGCCAACCATGTGCCATTATCCTCCACTCGTCTTGAAGCCTAAAGAAGTTAGGCTCCAATTCAATTTCTCTACTTATACTGGCTTCGTGAGCATATCGGCCATATTTTCAAGAGTGTCCACTTTCAACACCCTTACCTTCCATCTTTAATGACATTCTGGATGTAGTGATATTGTATATCAATATATTTCGTTCTTTTGTGATAAACCGGATTTTTAGTCAAACATATTGCACTCATACTATCACATAATAAACACATGGGTTTAAAATTCATACCATACTTTTCCATCAAATCTTGAAGCCACACCGTCTCCTTGGTTACCTTGGTAAGTGCCATGTACTCCGCCTCCGTGGTTGGCAAAGCCACTGTTACTTGAAGTTTGGACATCCAACTAATTGGACCATTTCTATGTTCAAATACAAAACATGTTGTAGATCTTCTCTTGTCAAGATCACTGGAAAAATTAGCATCAACATAACCTTGCATTGGCCTTGAGCTTTTAACATACATGATTGCATAATGACTTGTACCTCTCAAATAGTGAAAAACCCATTTCGCAACCTCCTAATGCATCTTTTTGTGATTTGTCATAAATCGACTAAGAACACCAATAGCATATGCAATGTTCGGCCGTGTGCACACCATAACAAATATCAAGCTACCTACAACACTTGTATAGGGAACTCGATCCATTATTTCCTTTTCCTCCTCCATCTTTGGGCTTTGCTCGAAAGATAATTTGAAGTGAGATGCAAATGGTATCTTTACTGCCTTTGCTTTACCCATGCTGAGTCTATTTCTCGCGTACGTTTAGTGCGCAAACGCACTTGACACACAAAGATAGGCGTCTACATGCTGCTGACCACGTAGCCAAGCACCACAGGATTCGGGTCACGACAAGCAATAATAACTCGTTGGGTCCAAATCATAACCCAAAATGCTTAAGCCAAGTTATTATTATTAATATTCATGTTTCTTATATACCCCGTCACAACCTCATTCCCATCCGATGTGGGACAATTGGGGTGTCATAGTTTTAAACATAAAAATATCATTCGAGCCCAAACGTGAGGAAACGTTTTAAATATAAGAATGCCATACTCTACTAACTTAAGCTTTTTTGTAGCGTTTGGTTGGGGAACAAGGTTTGGAATAAGGTCTTGCTCCAGTCTTTTTCTTCAAACACGTTTGGTAATGGGTCAAAATAACAGTTCTCTTCTTCCTAAAATAAGCTGTTATAAGTTTGGGACTACTATTCCACATTTTTTCTGGAATAAGCTTGTTCTCACTTGAACACAAGCTTAATTAAAGTAAATATTGTGACACCCCCAAAATTTGAAATAGTTCTATATAAAGAATATAATAGAGCTAAACCTCCTAACCCGACAATAACATTTTGGGCGGTGGCTAGACCCAAGAGGTTAAGAGGGTTAAGCGTGCTAGAGCGAAAGTAGTTATAGGATGGGTGACTGTCACACCCCGAACCTACAGCGGAAGCCCTCGGGTACTCAACAGACACTACACCAATGTTGGCTTTTAGCGGCACTTTTGTGGTGGCATTTAGGAAAAAAGCCACCAAAAATAATTTTTTGCCGGCAGTTTTTTAAAAATGCCGTTAAAAAAAAATTATATTTATTTTATTTTATTTATTTATTTAATCTTAAAAAAAATTATATTAAAAATACTTAAAAAAATTTTTACTGGCATTTTTTTTAATGGCATTTGCAAAAAATGCCACTAAAACCTAATTAATATCTACCAAATGCCAGCAAAGGAAATATTTTAATTCCCGCGCACGCGCAGGGGAAATTTATTTGTTTCCCGCCAGGTACCTATCGTGCGCAAGAAAGAAAAGAAAGAAATCCAAAAAAAAATCCCTAGCTACTTCCCCAACCGCGCAGGCGACGCTTCTCCCTGTCCGCGCGCAAGCTCCCCCGTGCACCGTCTCCCTGCGGCCACCTCTACCGCGCGCCTCCGCCGCCTCGGCTCCAACTGCGCAAGAAAGAAAAGAAAGAAATCCCAAAAAAAATCCCTAGCTAGCTACTTCCCCAACCGCGCACGCGATCCCTGTCCGCGCGCAAGCTCCCCCGTGCACCGTCTCCCTGCGGCCACCTCTACCGCGCGCCTCCGCCGCCTCGGCCACCGCCTCCCCTGCGGCCATCCATCCCGCGCGCAAGCGGCCTCTCCTTGTCCGCTCGCCCGGCCGCCACAGCCTCCCCTGCGGCCACCTGTACCGCGCGCCTCCACCACCATTAAGCTGCCGCAGATAATTAAGGTTTCCTCTAGCTTCCCCCCTCCACCACCATCGATCTGCCGCGCACCCTATTTTTCTGGCAGAAGCTTTGCGCACGCGGTGTCGTCGATGCTCTCAGGCTGAAGATCGAAGCTTTGTAGAGCGTCTTCTCCAACGACGGTCGGAGCTCTGTCCAGGTTCGAGCGTCTTCTCCAACGACGCTCGGAGCTCTGTCCTGGTTCAAGCGTCTTCTCCAACGACACTCGGAGCTCTGTCCAGATTCGAGCGCCTTCTCCAACATTAGAAGCTCGAAACTCTGTCCAGGTTCGTGCGGGACATCAATTATTTTTTCTTCATCAGTTTTTATGACATATATGTGCCATATATATATAGGTTTAGCTTAGGAAGGATTAAATCGAAAGCAAATTAATTTTATTTCCACCTAGGCATGTGAGGGGTTTCATATTAATTTGCATAAAAATATTAGAAAAATAATGGTGAAGGGATTAGAAAGAGATTAATTAATCAAAACCACTTCTAGTAATTTGAGCCATAGAGAGGATAAAAAAGAGTGCATGTTTGGATGCTTTGGATACCATGAAATAATAATTGATATAGCAAACATATTATTAATGTTTCTTTTTTGATCATTGGGAGCATGTAGGGTTTGACTTAGTTGAGGAGCCAGGACAATGTGAAAGAAGTAAATAAATGTATGAGCTTTGTGGTTCCATAATTTCATTTATTTATTTTCTCTTTCTTTGTTTCATTAAATTAAATAAAGTGTTCCATATTGAGATTAGATATGTTTCTCATACACAGGAGATTAAATAAGTAAATTA
Organism: Tillandsia leiboldiana; assembly: GCA_029204045.2. Taxonomy (NCBI): domain Eukaryota; kingdom Viridiplantae; phylum Streptophyta; class Magnoliopsida; order Poales; family Bromeliaceae; genus Tillandsia; species Tillandsia leiboldiana. Next base: position 4,524,577 of record CM055069.1, on the reverse strand, counting down.
CCTTGTTGGAAACTTGCCCCTTCTTATACCATAAATTAGTAGATAATTAGCTTGGTTGTGTATTATTCATTACATCTAAAATCTAAAATTGGTAGCTTATATAGCATAGTGCGTCAAATTTTTTTTTTCTGACATAAGAGAACTTGTGATCCAACATGGAAATCAAATTGAAGTTTCACAATACAAATATATATATATATATATATATATATATATATATATATATATATATATATATATATATATATATATATATATATATATATATATATATATATATATATATTGAGACAAGATCGGGATCCAGATTCATATCCCTCAAGAACTAGATCAAAATTTTGGTGCTCCAAATTCTGTGCCTTAAATCTAGTCTTAAGTCTTAATGCTCCAAATTCTGGTGCTTTACGTGGTCAAATCTTTTACTTTTCCTTGGTTTTGTGAAGTGTTTGTATTGGAATGCTTCAAGTGTTGCTGGGGTGTTTGGTAAGTTTCTTTCTTTATGAACTGTAGTCGTGTGATAATTTCTTGGATCTTTCTGGTACCTATCATGTATTCTGTTTTAGTGTCATAACCAGTTTTTGTTGTCTCATTACATTAAGCTTTTCATTAGGGACACAGTTTCTACTTCAGTATTTGGTTAGGTGCTTAATGATTGCTTTTAGCATTAGATCATGCTCTAGAAGTTAGGGCAAAGAAGTCATTTTAAGAACGATTAGATGATAGTGATGTGTGGCGGAAAAGCCATGTGACAATACAATGTTGAAAACTTTTAAGAAGTTGGTCAATTATTAGAATTCGTAAGTTTTATGAAAAATTTATATATTTTAGCTCTTAATAATGACGTCAATGTAACTGAACTTAAAATACTAACTTTTATGCATATACAGGTAATTCTATTGTCAAGAATACCTAAATTACTTGTCTAGGATATGGATAAGACATGGATTCTTAAGCCAAGGTAATGTTCTAATTAATATTTCTAAAGTTATGAATATTAAGTTATGTTAGTATATAAAATTAAGTAATATTTATTTGTACCATTCAATTAATGTATTTAGGTCAAGTGATGATTACCAACAAGGATTGAATCAATTCCTCAAATTTGCATTTGACAATGCATCTAAAGAAAGTATGATCCTTTGCCCATGTAGAAAATGCACTAATTGCTTTTGGAAAGAAGAGGAAGTTGTCTATGAACATCTGTTATGTGATGGATTTATGCAAGGTTATACAAGATGGATATTTCATGGAGAGGATATTATCCAAACAAAACCTAATGAGAATGTCAACATTCAGAATGAACAAATCAATGATGAAATGAACGATCTTTTACACGATGCATTTTTTAATCCAGAGTTAGATTTAGATGTGGGAGATTTAGATATTGAAGAATTGACAGCGGAGCCAGATGAAGAGACTAAAAAATTTTATAATTTAGTGAAAGATGCTAATCAAGAAATATATCCAGGTTGTAAGAAGTTCTCAAAACTCTCATTTATTGTGAGACTATTACAAAAAAAATGCTTAGGGGGATGGAGCAATAAAAGCTTTGAAATGCTTTTAAAATTGTTAAAAGAAGTATTACCAGCAGGTGAAACTTTGCCAAGTACCTTTTATGAGACTGACAAAATCATTAAAGATTTGGGTCTAGGCTACGAGAAAATTGATGCATGCCCAAATAATTGTATGCTATATCGGAAGGAATTTGCTAATGCATCTTTATGCCATGTCTGTGGTGTCTCAAGGTGGAAAACTGTTGAAAGTAAAGTAAAAATTAAAAAATCAAGAAAGAATCGTGAACAAAAGGTTTCTGCAAAAGTATTGAGGTACTTTCCACTAAAACCAAGACTACAAAGGTTATTTATGTCTTCAAAAACAGCAGCAGATATGAGATGGCATAACGACGGGCGTACAAAAGATGGAGTACTTAGACATCCTGCTGACTCTCCTGCATGGAAAGATTTTGACTACAAGCATCAATTGTTTTCATCGGACCCGCGGAATGTTAGGCTAGGGCTGGCAAGTGATGGCTTTAATCCATTTAGCACAATGAGTATTGCTCATAGCACATGGCCTGTTGTTTTAATTCCTTATAATTTGCCCCCTTGGATGTGCATGAAGCAACCATACTTTATACTCTCATTACTTATTCCTGGTCCATCTGGCCCTGGGAATGATATTGATGTGTACATGCAGCCATTGATAGATGAATTAAAGGAGTTATGGGATGAAGGCATCAAAACATACGATGTATCTTGCAAACAAACATTTCAAATGCGTGCCGCAATTTTGTGGACCATTAGTGATTTTCCAGGCTATGCTTGTCTTTCGGGATGGAGCACAAAAGGGCGACTTGCTTGTCCTTATTGTAATGGTGAAACTTGCTCTGAATATTTAAAGCATGGAAGAAAATTCTGTTACATGGGACATCGTAGATTCCTGGATAATGAACATAAATTTCGACGTGATGTCACATCTTTCAATGGTAAGCAGGAACATAGAGCTGCACCAACTCCACTTTCTGGTTGTGATGTTTTAGAGCAAGTCAAAGATGTTAACATTATATTGGGAAAGCATAATTGTAATATAAGAAGTGGAAAACGTAAGCGAGCTGAAGATGTTCAACCTTCACATAATTGGAAGAAGCGGAGCATTTTTTTTGAATTGCCGTATTGGGAAACTCTTCTAGTACGTCATAACTTTGATGTTATGCATATTGAAAAGAATTGTACTGATAATGTAGTTTATACATTACTAAATTCAGACGGAAAATCAAAAGATACTTTCAAGTCTCGTCTTGACCTTCAAGAAATGGGAATAAGACAAGATCTTCATCCAGTATCAAATGGAACCAAAACATATCTACCCCCGTCATGCTTCTCCATGAGTAGAAAGGAAAAGGAATTTTTTTGTAAATTATTAAAGGGAGTTAAATTTCCTGATGGTTATGCATCAAATATCTCAAATCGTGTACATATTAAGGAGCTAAAAATTTTGGGCCTCAAGAGTCATGATAGTCATGTGTTGATGCAGCATTTGCTCCCATTAGCTGTTAGAAGGATCTTGCCAGAAAATGTTAGCTTGGCCTTGATAGAGCTAAGTAGCTTTTTTAGGGAATTGTGCTGTAAATCTATTCAGGTGAAGGATATGCAACAATTAGAAGATCGAATAGCATTGACAATATGCCATCTTGAGAGAATATTTCCTCCATCCTTTTTCGACGTCATGGTCCATTTGCCAATTCACCTTGCTAGTGAGGCCAAACTTGCTGGTCCAGTGCAATACCGTTGGATGTATCCAATTGAGAGGTATATTATGATATTAAGATTTGACTTGTAATTTAATAAATTACTCATTTTTTGTTGTTATTTATTCTATTTTGGTTCTTATTTTTATATATTTAGGTTTCTTTTGAGATTGAAGTCATATGTACGAAATAGAAGACATCCAGAAGGTTCGATTACGGAAGGCTATTTAATTGAGGAGAGCCTAACATTTTGCTCTCGCTATTTACATGGTGTTGAAACTCGGTTCAACCGTCCAGTGAGAAATGATGATCCTAATGCTAGTGACTTGACTAAGAAAACCTTATTTTCCCATATTGGTCGTGCACTAGATAATGGCGAAACTATAACTTTGGATTATACAACGTGGGTACAAGCTCATCGATATGTGCTATTTAATTTCGATTCTATAAGCTCTTATCTTGAGTAAGTTCTTAAACTTGAATATTAATTAAAAGTCAAAATGTTGTAGTTTTTAAATTTAATAGTGTATTTAGTTAGGCTTATTTATTTACAGAAAACATATTCAAGAAATCAAGGCACATAATCATCGAGCGCGAAGGCGTGATGTCGAGCGTATTCATAATGAAACTTTTCATGAATGGTTTAGATCACATGTAAGTATACTTCACTTCGAACTTAATTTCTTAACTAATATGTAGTTAAAATTAAGACATTAATTAGCTTGTCTTTGTTTAATAGGTTCATAATTTGACAAGAGAAGAGAATGTGGAGTCACTAGAGGAAATTCGATGGTTGGCAGCAGGTCCTCTAATGACAGTAAGAAGATATAAAGGATATATTGTTAATGGATTTAGATTTCATACGAAAGATGTTGAGGAGAGACGAAGAACACAAAATAGTGGTGTTGTTGTCGTTGCAAGCACCTCAAGTTTTTCTAGTGCAAAGGATCAAAATCCTATCAAAGGAGATGTTGCTTACTATGGAGTTCTTAAAGAGATCATTGAACTATACTATAATGAAAAGGCAAAAGTTGTGTTGTTTAAATGTGATTGGGTAGATGTGCGTTCTGAAGGCAGAGGAATTAAGAAGGACAAATTTGGATTTACACTCGTTAACTTCAATCGATTATTATATAATAATGAGAATATAGCAAATGAACCATTTGTACTAGCATCACAAGTTGAACAGGTGTTTTATGTACAAGACCCCTTAGAGGAAGATTGGCATGTTGTAGTTGGTACAAAACCTAGAGACTTGTTTGACATGTCTGCAAAAGAAGAAGAGTGTGGAGATGATATGGAGATGTACTACCCAAATGGTTTAGAGAGTAATTTAAATGGAGATAACACCACTAGTGATGATATTGACACTGGTAATTGGGCGAGGACAGATATACCTGGAACAACTATTAATACACCTTTAGATATTACTCGCCCAAAAGATGCTATACAAAGTGACGACTTAGAGCCTGATGGAGCTGGTGATTGATTTTCAGTTATAAGGTTGATTCAATCCTTTGACTTCAATCTCTTGTAAATTGAATTCAATTTCAATGATTCTTACTTTAATAAGCAATTTTCGATTTAACAAAAAAGTATATATTGATTGCTTGTTAATTTGCTTTATATATAATTGAATAATGTCTCATTATTCATATTTCATGATAATTAGAGTGCTTGTTTATACATTCATAACATTTAGGATTTTGTTTATTCTATTGATTTCTAAATTCCTCAACTTTTTTCTTTATTGTTTGGATAACAAATTACTCAATGATATTGAAAATTCATGTGTAGGTGCTTATTTCTTAATGTTTTTATTTTTTTAATACTTCTATTAAATAGTACATAAGTATTTTACTGATTCTAAAAGATGATATAATATATCTTTTTTTAACTGTTTTGCAGGTTGACTATGGCGCGTACACGATTTCAGCCAGGACGTTCTATACTTGGTCCTCGAATTGCAACAAAAAACTTTCGTGATCCTAGTCAGAAAAATACTCCATCAAGTAATCACTCGCTTAGGCAATCTGGAGGTGACCTTGAGGAGAATGATTTTGATTTGGGTGTTGATAAGGACAACCAGTTTATATCGGATGATGACCAACTTGAAGAAAATATGGGTATTCATTAATCCCTAAGATATGCATGTTCATCGAACTTTAGGAATTTAGTTTATAAAATCAATTGATCACTATTGAATATTTATTTCTTAGCTATCTCTTATGATTATTTGAAAACAGATTCTTCTAAAAAGTCCAGTAATCGGAGAGGTCCAACTCGCATGCATAAAATATGGGCTAGGCATGATGGTGATATGTTGGCACTTACTTTTAATGAATTTGATCAGCCTACTGGTGATAAAGCTGCGCAATTCACAAACTTCTTAGGCACTGTTGCTAGAAGTGGAAAAGATGCACCATTAACATATAAGGATTGGAGGCACATGCCTTTGGATAATAAAAAGATAATGTGGAACATCATTAAGGTATCAATTTATTAGTTGATTTCTCTTTATATTTTTAATACATAAACATCTATCAGTAAATTGATATTTGTGAATTTCTTATAGTTAAAGTATAATCTTGAAGATGATAAGTGGTTATGGGTTATGAAAGCTCTTGGAAAAAAATGGAAGGACTTCAAATGTGAGCTTAAGAAAAAGCACTATGATGCTCACAATACTTATGAAGAACGTCTTGTTGATCGCGATTCTAGAGTCCTCCCGGAGCAATGGAGACAATTGATTGAATTTTGGGATACTGAAGAAGGACAGGTGCTTTAAACAATTTTTCATTCTTTATCAATTTCACTCTTCATTTTTTCTTTTAACCGAGTGAATGTTTTCTAGTGTAGCTATATAGATGTTTCTTTTAACCAAGTTGATGTTGTATACAGACGCGTAGTTTAAGAAACAAAAGTAACCGTGCTAAGCAAATTAATACTCACACTGCTGGCTCAAGAAGTTTTGCTCGTATTCGTGAAGAAAAGGTAAATCACTTAATTCACTTATTCTCTTCTAAGTTCATATATATGCTATAACACGAATTCACTGAATTATAAACTTTTTTATTGTTAACAGCGAAAGGAAAATGGAGTAGTGCCAACTAGGGCCGAACTATTTAAGATTACTCATGTTCACAAAAATGGGGATCCGATGAATGAAGAATGTGCTAACTTTATTGTAAGTAGATTAATATTTTTTGAAGTTTTTATTTGTAAAGATTTTAGCTTTATTGTAAGTTGCTTTTCTTTTAAGGATCACTTTTATGGCGGTTTATACATTTATGTTCAGTTTCCTTTGATCCACAAGATGAGGAAATTTCAAATTATTTGCATTTCTACCTACTCATTGTGATATATATGCATGACTTGTTATAGAGAGAGATTGATGTGAAGACCAAGAATCAACCAGATCTTGCAAAAAAAGGTTCCAAAGAAGTAGATGATTTATTCTCAGATGTATTTGGAAAAGAAAAACATGGTCACGTCCGTGGCCTCGGTTTGGGCCCTGCTCCTACTCATATTTGGACCGATGCACCTACACCTGCAGCATGTATAAGAATGGCAACTGAGGCTAGAAAGAAAGCTGAGGAGGAAACAAAAGGAATGAAGGAAAGAATGATAGTTATGGAGACCGAGTTGGCTGAAATGAAAGCAATGATAGCATCTATTATGCAAAATAAGTCTACCGATGCACCTTCACCTACTAATCCATTGGATGGTCGACAGGTTTACTTTACTAATTAAGTATTTATAAAAGAATTTATTAAATAATATCTTGTTGAAATTACATAGTGTTATTTCTTTTGTAGAATGTTGTTGATACAAATATTCCTAATGATACATTTGAAGGAGAAGTGCGATCGTCATCATCCAATCACCAATTTCCGTCTTATCAAGTAAATATCTTGTCTAGCTAGATTGTGAAATTATATGTTATGTCATTTATTAGAAAAACATTAGTCATTCTCTAATATATATAGGTGCACCAAACGAAGAAAAGGAGGGTGCGATATGAACATGAAACCGAGGTAACATCTATTTTGATTAATATTAAGTTTTAAAAGTTATCCAATAGTAAAATATATGTGCCTCTATATAGGATAATCCTAGACGGGATGATAAAGAAGTGTTCTTGATGTCCCTTGGACAACCTCATCGCCCTGTAGCACGAGGACTTTTATTTAGTAAGGATCCTTCTACTATTGTAGGAGGCGAAAAATTAGGTGATCAATATTGGGAAATCTATGTTGAGGTAGTAATGATTCCTACAGAGAGTCTGATTCGGAGCTATCATGGTATGAAGATGATAGGTGATGCTGCAAGACAATTTATTGCTTGGCCATCCTATCTTGTAAGTATAATACATATATACATAAACAATGACATGTATTAGTTTGGTAAATATTGAAAATTATTGATCTCAATTCATTTTTTTTCCTCTAATGTAGGTTAAGCCAGTTAGAAGGTTAAAACAGTGAGAACGTTAAGCTAGGGAGACAGATTTTGGGGAGTCTAGGTGGGTTCTCTTTTCTTCACCATTCTTACACATTTAGTATATTTTTTAATTGATAAGCCTTTGAATATATGTCTTTGATTTGTGAGTTTATTTATCTTCTTTACAACTCAAATATATTATGGATGGTGTCAGAGCAATTATTAGATTTTACATTTGTTAGGTTTTGTTAGGTTAAGAAATTTTTTTTTTTTTTAATCCATTGCTGGTATAATAAATTTGACATACTGTTCCTCAACTATAGGCTTAGGCATAGTGTTCTAATTTGACATAGTGTTCTAATATAAATTTGACATAATGTAATTACAAGTTAGTTAGAAGCATTTCGAATCGATGTCAAAGCGGTCGACTCGAAAAGTGGGTTGGAATTGAGAGTTTTTGAAGCTTTAAATTGCAAAGCTTAAGTCCCCGTTCGCCGAATTTGCAAAATGGCGAAATGCGGCGAATTGACCTGTAACATATTTTAAATATGATTACAGTCGAGTTCGGTGCGTTTCGGACCGACGCGAAGGTCATCAGGTCGAAAAGTGAGTTGAAGTTCAAGGAATTAGCGAATTTCATAAATTGTAAAATTCGCCGAAAACACTAATTTTCACGCACCGAAAAACAGGGCTGCTGTTTTGAGCAGCAGCCTTGCTGGTGCTTTGAGCAGCAGGGCTGCTGCTCAGAGCAGCAGGGCTGCTCTTTGAGCAGCAGCAAGCTGCTGCTTGAGCAGCAGCACAGGCTGCTGCTCAAGCAGCAGCCTTGCTGCTGCTTTGCTTGAGCAGCAGCAAGCTGCTGCTTGAGCAGCAGTTGCTCAAGCAGCTGGTGCTGCTGCTGCTGCTCAAGCAGCAGCTTGAGCAGCACCTGCTGCTGCTCTGCAGCACCTGCTCTGCAGCAACTTAATCTCAAGCTTGTGCCCGCTCGCGAATTTGCAAAATGGCGAAATGCGGCGAAATGACCTGTAACATATTTTAAATATGATTACAGTCGAGTTCGGTGCGTTTCGGACCGACGCGAAGTGCATCGGGTCGAAAAGTGAGTTGAAGTTAAAGAAATTAGCGAATTTCATAAATTCTGATTTTTGATATCGGCAAGCTCTTTTCATCTGCGTTTTGCCGCCAACTAGAAAATCGAAAAAGCTTACCGATAACAAAAATCAGAATTTCTGAAATTCGCTAAGTCCTTGAACTTCAACTCACTTTTCGACCCGATGCACCTCGCGTCGGTCCGAAACGCACCGAACTCGACTGTAATCATATTGAAAATTGGTCATCGGGTCGAAAAGTGAGTTGAAGTTCAAGGAATTAGCGAATTTCATAAATTGTAAAATTCGCCGAAAAAACCAATTTTCACGCACCGAACTCGACTGTTTTGAGCAGCAGCCTTGCTGGTGCTTTCAGCAGCAGGGCTGCTGCTTCGAGCAGCAGCACAGGCTGCTGCTCAAAGCAGCAGGCTGCTGCTTTGAGCAGCAGCCCTGCTGCTTTGAGCAGCAGCAAGGCTGTTGCTTGAGCAGCAGCCTGTGCTGCTGCTCAAAAGCAGCAGCAAGCTGCTTGAGCAGCAGCACAGCCTTGCTGGTGCTTTCAGCAGCAGGGCTGCTGCTTCGAGCAGCAGCACAGGCTGCTGCTCAAAGCAGCAGGCTGCTGCTTTGAGCAGCAGCCCTGTTGCTGCTTTGAGCAGCAGCCCTGCTGCTTTGAGCAGCAGCAAGGCTGTTGCTTGAGCAGCAGCCTGTGCTGCTGCTCAAAAGCAGCAGCAAGCTGCTTGAGCAGCAGCACAGGCTGCTGCTCAAGCAGCAGCCTTGCTGCTGCTCAAAGCAGCAGCCTGCTGCTTGAGCAGCAGCACAGGCTGCTGCTCAAGCAGCAGCCTTGCTGCTGCTTGAGCAGCAGCACAGGATGCTGCTCAAGCAGCAGCCTTGCTGCCGCTTTACTTGAGCAGCAGCAAGCTGCTGCTTGAGCAGCAGTTGCTCAAGCAGCTGGTGCTGCTGCTGCTGCTCAAGCAGCAGCTTGAGCAGCACCTGCTGCTGCTCTGCAGCACCTGCTCTACAGCAACTTAATCTCAAGCTTGTGCCCGCTCGCGAATTTGCAAAATGCCGAAATGCGGCGAAATGACCTGTAACATATTTTAAATATGATTACAGTCGAGTTCGGTGCGTTTCGGACCGACGCGAAGTGCATCGGGTCGAAAAGTGAGTTGAAGTTCAAGAAATTAGCGAATTTCATAAATTCTGATTTTTGATATCGGCAAGCTCTTTTCATCTGCGTTTTGCCGCCAACTAGAAAATCGAAAAAGCTTACCGATAACAAAAATCAGAATTTCTGAAATTCGCTAAGTCCTTGAACTTCAACTCACTTTTCGACCCGATGCACCTCGCGTCGGTCCGAAACGCACCGAACTCAACTGTAATCATATTGAAAATTGGTCATCGGGTCGAAAAGTGAGTTGAAGTTCAAGGAATTAGCGAATTTCATAAATTGTAAAATTCGCCGAAAAAACCAATTTTCACGCACCGAACTCGACTGTTTTGAGCAGCAGCCTTGCTGGTGCTTTGAGCAGCAGGGCTGCTGCTTTGAGCAGCAGCACAGGCTGCTGCTCAAAGCAGCAGCTTGCTGCTGCTTGAGCAGCAGCACTCAAAGCAGCAGCCTGCTGCTTGAGCAGCAGCACAGGCTGCTGCTCAAGCAGCAGCAAGCTGCTGCTTGAGCAGCAGCACAGGCTGCTGCTCAAGCAGCAGCAAGCTGCTGCTTTGAGCAGCAGCCCTGCTGCTTTGAGCAGTAGTTCCTTAAGCAGCTGGTGCTGCTGCTGCTGCTCAAGCAGCAGCTTGAGCAGCACCTGCTGCTGCTCTGCAGCACCTGCTCTACAGCAACTTAATCTCAAGCTTGTGCCCGCTCGCGAATTTGCAAAATGCCGAAATGCGGCGAAATGACCTGTAACATATTTTAAATATGATTACAGTCGAGTTCGGTGCGTTTCGGACCGACGCGAAGTGCATCGGGTCGAAAAGTGAGTTGAAGTTCAAGAAATTAGCGAATTTCATAAATTCTGTTTTTTGATATCGGCAAGCTCTTTTCATCTGAGTTTTGCCGCCAACTAGAAAATCTAAATTGTAATTTTTCTTCTTTCCTTTATTCTACAAATTTTTCTTAAACTCTCCACGATTTATTTTAAATTTTTGGCTTACTCTAAGCCCTCGGAATAGGGCCTCGAAAAAGCTTACCGATAACAAAAATCAGAATTTCTGAAATTCGCTAAGTCCTTGAACTCCAACTCACTTTTCGACCCGATGCACCTCGCGTCGGTCCGAAACGCACCGAACTCGACTGTAATCATATTTAAAATATGTTACAGATCATTTCGCCGCATTTCGCCATTTTGCAGATTCGGCGAACGGGGACTTAAGCTTTGCAATTTAAAGCTTCAAAGTGATTCCAATCAAGCTTCAAAGCTTTGCAATTTAAAGCTTTAAAGATTCGGTGAAATGACCTGTAACATATTTTAAATATGATTACGGTCGAGTTCGGTGCGTTTCGGACCGACGCGAAGTGCATCGGGTCGAAAAGTGATTTGAAGTTCAAGAAATTAGCGAATTTCATAAATTCTGATTTTTGATATCGGCAAGCTCTTTTCATCTGCGTTTTGCCGCCAACTAGAAAATCGAAATTGTAATTTTTCTTCTACCCTTTATTCTACAAATTTTTCTTAAACTCGTCACGATTTATTTTAAATTTTTAGGCTGCTCTAAGCCCTCGGAATAGGGCTCCGAAAAAGCTTGTCGATAAACTGCATCAGCAAAAACTGCAGTTTCAGAATTTTTAAAGCATTTTGCTTCGCTTCGTTCTCCTATTTTCTTTCAATCTCTCGCCTCGGCAGTTCATCCCTTTTAATCAGCAGACTTTTCTGAGACACCTCACGATTTCTTCTTAATTCTTTGACTACTTTAAGTTTTCAAAATAGGGCCTCGAAAAAGCTTACCGATAACAAAAATCAGAATTTCTGAAATTCGCTAAGTCCTTGAACTTCAACTCACTTTTCGACCCGATGCACCTCGCGTCGGTCCGAAACGCACCGAACTCGACTGTAATCATATTTAAAATATGTTACAGATCATTTCGCCGCATTTCGCCATTTTGCAGATTCGGCGAACGGGGACTTAAGCTTTGCAATTTAAAGCTTCAAAGTGATTCCAATCAATAAAATTTAGAACTTTACCAAATCCTGTTTGAAAGTGGCCATAAAAGACGAAATTTGATTGAGTCTTTGATAAAAAACAAAATATAGTATCGAAAGTAATGACCTTTTTTTTTATAAGTGCTGTCGATCTAAGGCTTTTTTTTTTATGGGTTCTTTTCATTATTTGTAAAAGGTAAATATTCGATATTTATTTATTCTGTGTGTTGAATGTAGAAATGATTAGGTTATTTTCTTAGAATTTTATCTTCTCATATAGATTGAAAATAGTATGCTAATTAAATCTTTTTGTTGTTTCACAGTCGCTTAATAGTTTTTTTTTTTTCTAATGCAGGTTTGATTAAGTTAAGGAGAAGTAATCTGGTGACTAATTGCAATGTCGATCTCCTCCTTTCCTTCATTTTGTATATGACTCAAATATGTATATGAAGTATATATGCCGATATAATTTTCTTGTTGCAATTAATTAAATTGATGGTATATTTTTTTGTCTATTATGGATGTTGATTAATTAGATGATATATATACTTGAAAATTTATAAATTGATGGTATTTTTTGTCTATTATGGATGTTGATTAGATGATATATACTTGAAATTTTATAAATTGATGGTATTTTGCCTATGACTAAAATTTATTGTGCTTAATTGTAATTATTTGCATGTTTTTAAATATCTTTTAAAAATCTTCTGTGTTGATATGAAACAAGTATTTGACATAATTAAACTATTATTTTATTGCTAATTATAAAAAATGAATAAAAAATTCTCTTTTTGTCGGCATTTTTTTTTGTTAGGATATAAATTTATTTGTCGACATTTTAATTATATTTGGCGACACTTTTTTGTTGGGATAATTAAATGAAAAAACTATAATTTTATAATTATTTTGGCACTTATGAGTGCCACTAAAAAGGGGTATGCTGGCGGTTTGGAGTGTCGGGACAGATCGTTTTGCTGGCACTTTTAACTGCCACTAAAATCAGATACGCTGGCATTTTGGAGTGCCGGGATAGATACTTTTGCTGGCACTTGTAAGTGCCACTAAAATAAGATATGCTGGCGGTTTCGAGTGCCGGAATAGATCGTTTTGCTGGCACTTGTAAGTGCCACTAAAATGGGATATGCTGGCGGTTTGGAGTGTCGGAATAGATCGTTTTGCTGGCACTTTTAACTGCCACTAAAATCAGATACGCTGGCATTTTGGAGTGCCGGGATAGATACTTTTGCTGGCACTTGTAAGTGCCACTAAAATAAGATATGCTGGCGGTTTCGACTGCCGGAATAGATCGCTTTGCCGGCACTTGTAAGTGCCACTAAATAGGGATATGCTGGCGGTTTTGAGTGCCGGAATAGATCATTTTGCTGGCAATGTCGATCGTTTTGCCGGCGGTTTAAAGTGCCGGCTTTACCATCTATGCCGGCGGTTTAAAGTGCCGGCTTTACCATCTATGCCGGCGGTTTGATATAAGTGCCGGTAAAAGATTTGCCGACGGAGTTTTCGCCGGCACAAAAAAATGCCACAAAAAAATGCCGGGAAAAACTATTACCGGCACTTTTATGATGTTTCCCGGCAGTTTAAAGTGCCGCTAAAAGCCAACATTGGTGTAGTGAGACCCGCCACATGTGCAGCCCTCGGGTACGCAACAGACCCGTCACGTGTGCGAGGACGCATTCCCCACATGTGAAGCGTCCAAAGCTATCCTGAAAAAGACTATGATGTACAATTAAACATATATCAGAATATAAGTAGAAACTAAATTAACATCTATCACTATACAGAATACATACAAAGCCACCTCACAAAAAAAAAGAGAGAGTAAAGGTCCTGACTTGGCTAGTCTCGAGTACAGTGCAACTATACAAAATTACTAACATGTGGTCTAACTCTACCAAAAATAACTAGGTACGTAGGAGCTGCTATCTACGGTACAAACCATTTTTCTCGATCCAGAGCTGGATCAGAAGGCTTTGAAAAGTAGACCACAAGCGGGCGTGAGATTTACAAAACAGTATTTTTCAGTGGGTACAGTCGGTGACAATCACGGTCTACTCACTAGGTCTACTAGAGATAAGATAGAAGAACTATAAAATAAACGAGTAACAAAGTATAATAAAATAAAATAAGAGATAAAATATAACACTATACTATCATACCTCCACACTAAAACCCTAGACATCTCTACCCAAACCTGATCACAATAGAAATGTCACGCCTCGAATTTTAAAACAACGGTCGATTTTTTTTTTTTTTAAATCAGAGTTCAAACTTTAAACTCAGGACGTGAGCAGACCGCCACATGTATAGAAAATTCTCTGTCCATACGGATAGAGTCTCCCCTATACATGCTCGGCTAGGCAAGTGCAGTGATGCAATCAGAGAGCAACATAATCAACAGCTAAATCCAAAAACATAAAGCTCTACAACTAATACATCAACAACTACTCATGACATAATCCACAAATACTCTAACTCAAAAATACAGAGACAACTAAAATCATGATACTGTAACTGTAAATACTAGCACTGGGCCACCGCGGCCAATAGCAGGGGACAACTCTAGCGCAACAACTCACTGGATCGTCCCAATCTCCCAGCACCCGACTGACCTGAAAAATGGTCACCCAGGGGGTGTGAGATACACTCTACATGTATCCCAGTGGGCACGATGGGCCGAGAAATAGCAAGTCGTACCTACCGGATACAATAATAAGTGGATAGCAAAAGCAGGATATACTGAAAGCCGAAAGGTAAGATGCAGATATAAAATCTAAGCATGCTGAAGTGGAAACAGGGTACTCATATAACTGATAATCTGACAGGCAGGAACTGATCATGATATAACTGATAAATCTGACAAGCAGGAAATGATCATGCTATAAACAAAGCTGCAAACTCGAAGTGCTGAATAACAATAAGTACTCAATCAATGCCACTATTGGTCACTGGGACCTCAGGCTAAATACCACCTGTACTCCAATCTGCTGTCATAACCCTATGGGCTCACGGGTCGCCACTGCGGGGGATCAGCCCGCTAGTGTACGTGAAAGAACAGCTGGCTCTGTGGCGATCATAATGCTGATGCTCAAGCTCATGGTCTAAAGACCAAACACACGGCAAAAAGCCGAAAAATTCCTGTCGGGTTGCTGAAACTGTAATCTCAACTGGTGCTGTATAACTGAATTGTACAACAGAAACTGAATAGCAGAACTGTATGTGACACCCCCGGAATTTGGATTAGTCCTCTATATAAATGATATAATAGGACTAAATCTCTAACCTGGCTATAGCATTTTGGATGGTAGCAAGATCCAAGAGGAACATGAGAGTTAAGCGTGCTAGAGCTAGAGTAGTTCTAGGATGGGTGACCCTCTGGGAAGTGGGGCGTCACAGTTAGTATCAGAGCCATTCACCAGCCGGAAATGTGAGATGAGTCTCGGCTGAGCCAGGGTTATATAGCGGGTAGAGCGAGGCTCCCCGGCTAATGACCGTTGTGAGTGGAGTGCAGCTCCTCACAAGGTCGGCTAAGGCTAGCGAGACGAGTCTCACATCACCTGGTGCTTGTGAGTGTGCTTGAGCCTGACGTGGACGTCAGGGCTTAAAGGGGGGAAGAATGTGACACCCCCGGAATTTGGATTAGTCCTCTATATAAATGATATAATAGGACTAAATCTCTAACCCGGCTATAGCATTTTGGATGGTAGCAAGATCCAAGAGGAACATGAGAGTTAAGCGTGCTAGAGCTAGAGTAGTTCTAGGATGGGTGACCCCCTGGGAAGTGGGGCGTCACACTGTATAACTGAACTGAATGGCAGAACTGTAAACTGAACTGTATAGCAGAAGCTGAACTCCTATTCTAACATGCAGGAGAAGAATAGGAAATGCTGATATAAAGTGAACTGATAATCACTCTAGCTAATGTCCAATCAGGCATGGCATATGCCCAGATGTATATCACTATACATACTAAGTGCTGAGAATGAAAGCATATAGAGAGCTCAACTGTAAGATCAAGGCAAACATAGCTGTAATGACTGAATGCTGGAATGAAAGCAAATAGAAATGCTCAACCATAGGATCAAGGCTACACCAAAAATAGGGGTCCGACCTACCACGGCACCCCATAGGGCCGACCTGATAAAGCCCGGACCGAAGATAAACCCACCTCAAGGCAGACGGTCGCGGTGACCGCAGAATGGCTCATAAGCTGGCGGTTGACTGCTAGGACCTGAATCATAATCACAGGTCAGAAAAGACTCACTCATACCCAACCCACTGACTCACTGAGTGCAGACAAGCTAAACGGGGAACTTCGCTGAAGTCCCGGGATCTTCCGGAATTTTCGGAAATCCGCCGATAGATCCACTATGACCCAATCTGTGCTAAACCGTAACCAAAACTAGTGAAGCTTCACATTCTGCCCAAGAATGTCTAACTTAAGACATTTGGGCACTAACACCAGACTCTGGGTAATATCGTGCACCGGTGGTGCCATAACCACTGAAACACTTCCGGGAAGCCCATTTTGGCTCCGAAAGTTGTAAACTAAGAACTAAAATCACCGAGCTCTTCGGAACAGCCCCGGGAACAGCCAGGGATATCTGGCATCTCAAATTAATCACCGTAATTTCTCGAATTGCGTGATTAACAGCGAATCGCCGTTAAACCGGTGATTTTATTGATTTACGGTTCGATATCCGAATCCCGCTCAACGAAAGTCGTCGGATCTCTAACGAATGGTTTAGAGACCACGTGCACGCTGTCTACATCAGCCTACCTGGCTACAATTACAAGTTGACCCCTAGGGTTTTACCAAATTGCATAAAAGCATACAAATTAACACTATTTTCACTTGCATTTCATTTCTGAATGCTTTTAAACCGAACCAAGGCCACCGGTGGGTGGGCCTCGATGCACTGAATGCCTTACTCACCATTTGGGAGCAACGCGGAACCCGAGGCCAACTTCGGGTCAACATACACTATGCAATTAGGCTTAAATTGCTATTTTTATTACTTACACTTGACCAAACCCAAATTTAGGGTGATCATCATGCTCTGTGGGTTGAAAGGACTCAGAGGCTCACCAAACAGGTGCCGCGGGGGAACCGGAAACATCGCTGGAGCAACATAGCTCAAAACCCAAGCTTATAGAGCTCGATTTGTTAGATATTCTAAACTACTCGGTCATTTGCTGAAGTAGAGTGAGCATCAAGCTCAGGAGGCTTGCAGGAGTCGATGGCTCACCATTGGGTGATCGACAAGCCGCCAGAACAGAGGTTGGAATCAGCTCGGCATTTTTACAAACACCTAGAGCTCGGTTTGGCCGAGCCTCATCCAACAAGAACTTAGATCTCAAACTGAGGCAAGCATTGGTTTGGGAAGTATCCCAGAGGTGTAAGGGACACAACCCAACCAAGCTCCGGCAACCTAGCTCGGTGGATGGCCGGAGAAGGTGACAAAAGCTCACCTTGAGGTCATTAATGGTGGATTCCAATACAGAGGCTCTGGGTCACATGCAAAAGCACCAGAAGGTGCCACTTGACTCCACAAAGCTTTCCGGAATCACTGCCGTCGACGAGAAGCGGCGGCGGCGGCGGATCAACCTCGGCCAAGCTTCCAATGGCCATTTATGGTGCATCATTAACCGATCAGCATGAGTTTCATGCAAAGGCATCCTTGGGTCCCTCTCGACCACAGGAAGACAACTGAAGCCTTGGCCGATGACAAGAAGCCCCGGCGGCGCCGGAGCAAGAAGCTCGGCCGGAGCAAGGTTAGCCCAAAGCTAGGGCTAAGATCTGCGACTTATCGGCTAAACCAAACCAAACCAAACTTTGTGGAGATTATCTAGGGATTCTACAGAACATTTCCATCATCTTTGATCGGAGTTTAAGCCATCGGGTGCGGCGTACAGCTGAGGCGGTGCATATTAGGGTTCCGGCGGGTGCAATTTCCCCGCCGGGGACCGGGAGCACCCCGAGAGTCGGGGTACTTCATGGGGCATCCCCATGGCTTAACTAAGCCACTGCAGTAGTCTAGTTTGCAATTAAAATCGAGCAGCGGGAGATCTTACCTTGCCGGATCCGAGGAAGAAGAAGTCTTCTTCCCGGCGTCGCGCGGCCACGGCAGTAGGCAAGACCATCTCGACTTGTCTTCTGGATGTAGGAGATGACCGCAGAGAGATCTGGGCACAGGTCCACTCGACTAGTCCCAAGCACGCGCGAAGATGCTGCATTTCCTATGTTCACCGATCCTCCACTTGAGTCCTGATAAGTGGAAAGCCAAGAACGGTCAGAGCAAGCATGTACATTTGCTCGAGTGTCAATCCACCAATCAGAAGAACTAAGAGCAAGGTTAACCTCGGGTAAGCTAGTTCCTAACCTGATAGTGGAGTCAGAAGGGTTGGGTAAATCAGTCAACATGTTCAGCTGACGCTCAGGAGGACCTCCCTTCTTCTTTGGCGCTGAAGACCGAGTCTTGCGATAAAAGCAGTCCTTCGCAAAGTGGTTCGTCTTCCCGCACACAAAGCATCCAGAATTCACTCCACTCCCCTTAGGTGCAGGCTTCTTAAATTTTGGGTTGAATTTTCTATGTTGGAAAGGTTTTTTCTTAAAGTTCCTAAAGGGTTGGAAATTTCTACCCTTAGGTTTCGGGTTCTCTACTAGGTTGGCTTGGGTAGAAGGTTCGCTAGGCTTCTTATTCCTAGCTCGGTTGGTTTCTTCTATCCTAATGGATCTTAGGACAAAATTCAGGAAAAGTTATCTTTGATTGTGGTTCAGATCATTAGCATGGCTAGACCAGGATGAGGCAACTTATCTATTAAAGTGGCAACTAGGAAACTTTCATCTAGATCTATACCACTAGATCTAAACTGATCAATAATGTACTTAAAATCTTGAAGTTGGTCAGACATTGGTTTAGTATCTACCAATTTAAACTTAAGCAAATCTGAACCTTGGTATCTCTTCTTAGTAGGATTAATCTGGTCATTCTTCCGTTCTAAAGAAATTCAGAATTCCCTAGCAGTCTGAATACTACAGTAAATATCATAAAGCTTATCAGATAGGGTGCTAAACATCCGGTTCAGACAATGATAATTAATCATAGAAGGATCAGTACGAGGCACAGGTATAAGTGGAGGTGCAACGGCAGGAGGAGTAGGAGCACTCTGAGACTGGTTGCGAGTCTGGAGGCGATGTGCCACAGACTGAATAGCACAATCAGGTGCAGTTTCATTACCATTCTCAACAGGATCTGAGATGCTAGAAACAAGCCTCAGCGTGGTGAGCCAGAACCGTATTTTGTTCTGCCACCTTCTAAAATTACGACCACATTAATTGGTCCTTCTTGGTCGAGTTACTGCACACGAGGGGATTTGGAGACAGGTGGATTAGTTGGATTAAAGTGATCCTGCAATTTCCTCTAGCGCGGTGTTGGTGTTGCTCAACGGTACCCCAGGTGACTTCTTCCAATGTAAACGTTGGATTCGGCAGGGGGACCCCCTTTCCCCTCTACTCTTCATCCTATGTATCGATGTTTTGTTCAGGATGCTTCAAGCGGCGGTCTCCAACTCACTGTTGCAGCCGGTTGGCGTCGGTGATGTCGCAATACATACGCTACAATTTGCCGATGACCTGTTCCTCTTCTTCGACGGCAGCATGAAATCGACAGAGGTGATCAAGATCGTTCTTGAGGCTTTCTCGGCGGCCTCGGGTCTAAGGATTAATTTTTCAAAGAGCCGCATTATTCCTGTTCACTTGGAGACTGCTCAGGCCAACAGACTCGCTAATTTGTTCGGTTGCTCCATCGAAGGGTTTCCGTTTATTTATTTGGGCCTCCCACTCTCACCAAAGCCGTTGAGAAAATTGGACTTCTTACCGCTCATTGAAAAGATCGGTAACCGCCTGGCGGGATGGAAAGGCCGGCTGCTTTCAAGAGCGGGACATTTGGTCCTAGTTAACTCGGTGCTTTCTAGTGTTCCTTCTTTCTTTTGTTCGGCTTTCAAGATCCCAGTTTGGACGCTTAAAGAAATTGACAGAATGCGACGGGGCTTCTTTTGGAAAGGCAAGGTCCACACTAGCGGGTTCCATTGCTCGGTTAACTGGAATCAGGTATGCCGCCCTAAGGCAGTAGGTGGCCTTGGAATCCGAAACCTCTCCGCGTCTAATTCTGCACTTCTAATGAAGGGTCTTTGGAACTTTTACAACGACAAAGAGCGGCCATGGGTGCGGCTTTTACGTTGTAAACACTACAGGCGCAAATCGCCTTGTGCGGGAGGAGCTTTACCCATGAAATGCGCGCCCCTGCGGAAGGGCGCCCTCAGCACCTCGGGGCCCTTCCACACCTCCGTATCCTTCAGGCTTGGGGACGGGGCGACAATCCCATTTTGGCATGCTAAATGGACGGGTGACAAACCACTGCGTGATCGCTTTCCGACCTTGTTCGCGTTAACTTCGCTCAGGCACATCTCGGTGAAAAGATGGATGCAACGATTCGCGGACAGGGACAACTACGGCTTTTGCAACCTGTTGGAGCAAGACTTCGTGGGGCATAGCGAATTATTGCAACTTTACAACGTGATACGGAATACCACCTTGAATCTCGATTTGGATTCTTTAGATTGGAGATGGAATAGCAAGGGAAGTTTCAGCGTGAAGAGTGCGTACAGATTTCTGGTTTTCGACGGAGTCGATGATCGCCGAATACATCATCTCTGGAGCATCAAGGTACCCCTTCGCATCAAAATTTTCCTTTGGTTGGCAGCAAGGAATAGGTTGTTGACAGCTGACCGGCTGATCAAGCGAGGGTGGCAAGGACTGTCCTGCTGTGTCTGTTGTTATGGCGATGAAGAGAATCTGGACCACTTTCTATTCCGTTGCCGCTTTGCCCGCTCGGTTTGGAGTCGGATTCTTCAGGGTAACCAACTTTTGTTGACAACGCTACTGCATGGAACAGGGGGTTTAGCGGATAGATGGAAGAGGATTAAATTGACGACAGCTCGCAGCGAGCAGGATTATCTCGATGTGTGTGTCCAGCTACATGTTGGGAACTGTGGATGGAGCGAAATTATAGGATCTTCGAAAATCAGACCACCGGTATGGGAGAGTGCGGTAGGAGGATTTTCAACACTTTGACACTATGGAGAAAGGCATTGGGAGGGTAGCTATTCGGGCGCAGACTACAGATCAAAACTGTCAGATGATGGCATCGACGGTGGAATGGCAGGGAATGGGGTTCGGCTCGTTACGGGATCGAGTTTCCATAAGCCTTGCTTGCAAGGGCTGAGAATTCTGGTTTTCATTCGCCCCTCGCTCGGGGTGTACATGTACATGAAGTGCTGGTTAATTTAAGGTGAGGCCTACCAGGAAGGTGCTTCTCCAACCAGGGTTGTAATTTGTATCTTGTATCTTGTTTTAGTTTCCATTTGTTGCGGGGGAATAGCGAGAATTGGGACAGGAGCTTAGAGGCACTCGAGGGGTTGAACGTAGTGAAGACCGAGTGTATTTGCTACAGGATTGGTTGGGATTTTAACAACTGACGCTCCCTAGTTTTCTGCCGAGATATGGGGGCTTCAGACGGCGGGCGTCAACTATTGCACCTGATGGCACTCCCACGACGACTGCCGAAATCTGGGAGAGACTGCAGAATCTACTGCAACAACCGTTTTTACCGTTCTAATGGTTGCTGAAACAATGAGGGGGGCGAAGCGGAGGCGGTAAACATCGAAACTGTTTAGAGTGCTGAGATTATGTCGTTGCCCAGTTTTTTGCTGTTGTACCGGTTCTTGTATTTCAGTTTACGGGGATGTGGTGTTGTTTTAATTGTTAGTTCAGTCTTTTGGGGTCTTATCCCTTCCTCGGTGAGGGGGGGTGTGTGATGACCTGGATCTCTGCAGAGCTGTGGTAGAGTCATTGGTGACATCTGGGGAGCCTGTACTGTGTGTTGGAGGTGTTTGTGCACCAATTGGACACAAGTGGCGGACTTCGGGCTTACTGTGTGACGCCCCACTTTCCAGGGGGTCACCCATCCTAGAACTACTCTAGCTCTAGCACGCTTAACTCTCCTGTTCCTCTTGGATCTTGCTACCATCCAAAATGCTATAGCCGGGTTAGAGATTTAGTCCTATTATATCATTTATATAGAGGACTAATCCAAATTCTGGGGGTGTCACATTCTTCCCCCCATTAAGCCCTGACGTCCACGTCAGGCTCAAGCACATTCACAAGCACCAGGCGATGTGAGACTCGTCTCGCTAGCCTTAGCCGACCTTGTGAGGAGCTGCACTCCACTCACAACGGTCATTAGCCGGGGAGCCTCGCTCTACCCGCTATATAACCCTGGCTCAGCCGAGACTCATCTCATATTTCCGGCTGGTGAATGGCTCTGATACCAACTGTGACGCCCCACTTCCCAGGGGGTCACCCATCCTAGAACTACTCTAGCTCTAGCACGCTTAACTCTCCTGTTCCTCTTGGATCTTGCTACCATCCAAAATGCTATAGCCGGGTTAGAGATTTAGTCCTATTATATCATTTATATAGAGGACTAATCCAAATTCTGGGGGTGTCACATACTGGATCACGTGAGTGATCAATGGACTCCGTCGGATTGTTAGAAGTGGTTTTGCGCGATGCGGATATTAAAAATGGACTAAGCGCAAAGTTTGGACCAAGGAATACCTTTCCGGATGCCATCGGCAAATTTTGGGGTTGGAATTTGGCAAAATGGACATCAAATTCGGATTCAGCGCGCGAAAACGGTCAAAACGGACTACCCACTTGTTATTTTTGAGCATCGGGTACTGTTCATGCCGGAACAGTGTTTCCGGCCGCCGGCGGGTGGCGGCGGGCAGCGGCGGAGCACGGCGGACGGGCTCGGGCAGGCGGCGGAGCGGCCGCGGGCAGCGCGCGGGCGTGGGCAGCGCGCGGGCAGGCGCGCGGGCGCGCGGGCAGGCGCGCGGGCGCGCGGGCAGGCGCGCGGTCCACGGGCCGTTGTGCACGGGGGCTGGACACGTGGCAGTGTCGGAGTGGTCGGTTTAGTGGACTTGGTCTACGGAGCAGTCGGGCGTGGTGCATGGACCGGCAGGACACGTGGCGTCTTGTGGTTGGTGGGCTCATGGAGTCTGGGTCCACGGAGGTGAACCGGGGAGCCTCGGGATTCGCGCCTGGCAGGGGGCGCAGGCGGCGGGCGCAGGCGGCATGTGGGCGCGCTGACCGGGCTTTCCCGCGCTCGGGCCCGCCACGAGTCGCCGCAGCGTTGGCCCACGCGTCGCGCAGTGGATGGCCAGCGTGGCTGTCCGCTGTTGCGGGGGCGACGTGGAGGCCGGAGGTGTTTTCGGGCGCGCACAGTGTTGGGCCGGGCCCAACACTGTAGCCGCCCGAAATCGGGAGTGCCCGGAAAATAGGATATGTTGGGTATTTTGTGGATTGTTTTTCCAGCATTTATAAAGGCCGAGTTCAACTGAAGAGAACTTCTTCTCTGCGCGGATTTTCACAGTGCAACCTTCACAAGAAATCCTCCTCTCCCTGTGGCGATTCCATCTACAGATTCTAGGATTTTTTGGCGGCACGCATCCCGAGGTTTGCATTTTTACGGCGCGGCACGACGCTCGTTCGTTTGTGGTCTTCTTCGTCGCGTTTTGGTGCGAGGACTCCCCCGGCTTACCCCGAGCACCTTTTTCTGTGATTCTTGCGCCGTTGGCTTCACGACAGGTAGGGCTACGTTTCCCATGTTTACTGGTTTTTCCCATTCCAGGCTTTTCATGGATTTTTCGGATCATCTTGTGACCTCATTTTCTGGGGCGGAGTTTTGGGACAGCGGTGCGGTATTTTGGCGATATCTTCGCGCACAGGCATCGGATTGGGGCGATTCGAGAGGCGTTTTGCATCTACACATCACGAGGAATATCCCCAAATTTTTTTGAAATTTTCTGAATTTTTCCCCGAAGGTGAATATCCCTGTTTACAGAACCTTGTGGTTCAGTTTTTGAGAGCAGTTTATTTCGGGGTGGTTCCCTTGTCGGATTTGTTTCTCAGTGTAGGAAACTCGGATTTGAGTGTGCAGGTAGTCGTTTCGACGGGTTCGTCGCGAGGATCGTGACAGTATTTTTCTTGGAATTTTCCGGGCACTTCTCGCAGGTAAAAACAGGGAAACTGTGGACTGTTGTGTTTGGGGCAGATTTGTGTGAGCATTGTATGTTAATTATGTATGTTCTTTTGGGATTTTTGTACAGCGATCGCGGCGGCTTATCGGTTTGGGCGAGAGCACTTTCTGAACTTGGAATTAGCGATCGAGGTGGGTGGTTGTTGTTTACCTCTATTTTGACATGCTCACTAGGAATATTAGAGTGATCCCTTTATTTGGACTTGCATGCTTAAGTGATATAAATTGTGAGCCTTTCCTATGGAAATTACTATTGTGGATATTTGATAGTGGTTGGGACTTATACATGTTGGTATGGATGGAATGTTAGCGTTTAACCTTGCATGTGGGTTGGATTATTTATTATGGGCTTTATGATTATCTTGTTAGTGGTTGTTACTATTTGAGGACTTTATGACATGCATAGGTGGATAGTGATGCTTTATCATGGATTATAGACATGTGTGGTTGGATAATGTTTTAGCATGATGGTTATATCTATGCGGAGTTATTAATTGTTACACATGTGGAACCACTATTGGTCGCCTTTTTCCTTTATTTCCTTGAGAACACTTGCATGCTTGTTTGGACATCTAGGTAGGCCATCTTTTATCGCTACACTTTCATGCTGGAACTTGACTTAGGAGAAACCTTGTTTGCTTCTTTCTCCTTTTCGTTAGTCAGGTGGGTTTGCTCGGGTTTGAGCAGGGGTTTGGGATAGTGTAGCCGGGGCCTGGATTATGGATCATGGGTTTTGGCGGCGACCGCGGATATTGGGCGGTTGACCGGATGTCGGTTATATGACATCGGTGATAGGGCATGATTATGGACTAGAGGGTTTTGTGGCAACCGCGGATAGTAGGCGGTTGACCAGATGTCGGATGTGGGACATGATTGTGATTGTGGGTTATTCCGGCGACCGCGGATATTGGGCGGTTGACCGGAGGTCGGTTGTGAGACTTGGTTGATGATTGTGGGGTATTGCGGCAATCGCGGATATTGGGCGATTGACCGGATGGTTACTCTTGCATCTGATTGGGAATCAGTTTTCTTTTAGTGGAGGGTTGTGTTCCACTGGGGGCTTTATAGTTGTGATCCAATCCTGCTTTTATCACCGGCGCGGTTATTGCCCGGTGATGCTTTTATCACACCGGCGCGGTTATTGCCCGGTGATGCTTTACTCGTGTGGGTAGCTCCCCTCGAGATCCCCTTCGGAGGCCGGGGCTGGACAGTTATGGACAGATTTGCTATCACATCGGCGCGGCTTATTGGCCCGATGATGAGGGCGGCAGCAGGAACTTTGCTATCACATCGGCGCGGCTTTCTTGCCCGATGATGAGGGCGGTACAGATTGGGTTCATCTGGGACGGTTGGTTATTGTTGCATACGGTTATTCCAGTCTAGGACTGTATTTTAGAGGCATAGTAGTGGTAGATTTCCCTTTTGGCAGCGGTTTCTTTTCTTACCACTCTTCTTTCCTTTTTGCCTCTGGTAGGCCTAGTGGGTGTGTCAGAGTTTGAGGTTTTACCCACTAGGGGAGGCTACTGGTTTACTAGTAGATCTCACCCCCATTCTTCTTTCCTCTTTTTCTTCTTCCTTGTTTTGCAGTGTCTTCTGCGGGTGCTGCTGGGCTTTCAGCGGCGGGTCGAGGAGAGAGGACGGCGGAGTAGATAGATCTCGAGGCAGGATGAGCGTGTTAGCTGGACTGTTGGTGTACCCAGGTTTCCTCAGACGGTTGTACTTTTACATTTGGGACTGGCTTTTGCCAGCAGGTTGTATTTATTTGGTGAGCTGTGAGAGACTGATGTATCATTTATACAGATGTATTATATTTTATTTCCAGCTTCAGTCTGAGATGTATTAGTTTTTAGTTCAGCTCTGTTTTATTGCTCTTTTATTGTTATCTCTTATATCTGAGCAGGTTTGGCGCTTCGTGTACACGGAAAATACCGTGTGCACGGCGGATCTGTAGACGGGCCCGGGTTCTGGTTTACACCCGGGGCGTGACAGGGTGGGACGATTATGTGATCTTTACCAACTGTATCAAATAGGGTTTTACCCTGTTTAATCAAAAAAAATTACGACCATCAAAGAAAAAAGATTTCGCCGAATAAGAATTCTCCATAAATCCAAATCTGTTTAAATAAAAAAAAACTTTTTACAATGCCACAAAATTATTCTAGATTTTTTTAAAAAATAGTTTAACAGTTAATCTAAATTTTAATTAGTGAAATAAAATATTCCTATCAACTATATATATTTCAAATTTTAAATAACAGTGTAATAACCAAACAATATATATAAAACTGTATTTTAATTAAAAGTGTGACAGTTAACAGGTTATATTAAATTATTTGGTCCTTCTTGGTCGAGTTACTGCACACGAGGGGATTTGGAGACAGGTGGATTAGTTGGATTAAAGTGATCCTGCAATTTCCTCTAGCGCGGTGTTGGTGTTGCTCAACGGTACCCCAGGTGACTTCTTCCAATGTAAACGTTGGATTCGGCAGGGGGACCCCCTTTCCCCTCTACTCTTCATCCTATGTATCGATGTTTTGTTCAGGATGCTTCAAGCGGCGGTCTCCAACTCACTGTTGCAGCCGGTTGGCGTCGGTGATGTCGCAATACATACGCTACAATTTGCCGATGACCTGTTCCTCTTCTTCGACGGCAGCATGAAATCGACAGAGGTGATCAAGATCGTTCTTGAGGCTTTCTCGGCGGCCTCGGGTCTAAGGATTAATTTTTCAAAGAGCCGCATTATTCCTGTTCACTTGGAGACTGCTCAGGCCAACAGACTCGCTAATTTGTTCGGTTGCTCCATCGAAGGGTTTCCGTTTATTTATTTGGGCCTCCCACTCTCACCAAAGCCGTTGAGAAAATTGGACTTCTTACCGCTCATTGAAAAGATCGGTAACCGCCTGGCGGGATGGAAAGGCCGGCTGCTTTCAAGAGCGGGACATTTGGTCCTAGTTAACTCGGTGCTTTCTAGTGTTCCTTCTTTCTTTTGTTCGGCTTTCAAGATCCCAGTTTGGACGCTTAAAGAAATTGACAGAATGCGACGGGGCTTCTTTTGGAAAGGCAAGGTCCACACTAGCGGGTTCCATTGCTCGGTTAACTGGAATCAGGTATGCCGCCCTAAGGCAGTAGGTGGCCTTGGAATCCGAAACCTCTCCGCGTCTAATTCTGCACTTCTAATGAAGGGTCTTTGGAACTTTTACAACGACAAAGAGCGGCCATGGGTGCGGCTTTTACGTTGTAAACACTACAGGCGCAAATCGCCTTGTGCGGGAGGAGCTTTACCCATGAAATGCGCGCCCCTGCGGAAGGGCGCCCTCAGCACCTCGGGGCCCTTCCACACCTCCGTATCCTTCAGGCTTGGGGACGGGGCGACAATCCCATTTTGGCATGCTAAATGGACGGGTGACAAACCACTGCGTGATCGCTTTCCGACCTTGTTCGCGTTAACTTCGCTCAGGCACATCTCGGTGAAAAGATGGATGCAACGATTCGCGGACAGGGACAACTACGGCTTTTGCAACCTGTTGGAGCAAGACTTCGTGGGGCATAGCGAATTATTGCAACTTTACAACGTGATACGGAATACCACCTTGAATCTCGATTTGGATTCTTTAGATTGGAGATGGAATAGCAAGGGAAGTTTCAGCGTGAAGAGTGCGTACAGATTTCTGGTTTTCGACGGAGTCGATGATCGCCGAATACATCATCTCTGGAGCATCAAGGTACCCCTTCGCATCAAAATTTTCCTTTGGTTGGCAGCAAGGAATAGGTTGTTGACAGCTGACCGGCTGATCAAGCGAGGGTGGCAAGGACTGTCCTGCTGTGTCTGTTGTTATGGCGATGAAGAGAATCTGGACCACTTTCTATTCCGTTGCCGCTTTGCCCGCTCGGTTTGGAGTCGGATTCTTCAGGGTAACCAACTTTTGTTGACAACGCTACTGCATGGAACAGGGGGTTTAGCGGATAGATGGAAGAGGATTAAATTGACGACAGCTCGCAGCGAGCAGGATTATCTCGATGTGTGTGTCCAGCTACATGTTGGGAACTGTGGATGGAGCGAAATTACAGGATCTTCGAAAATCAGACCACCGGTATGGGAGAGTGCGGTAGGAGGATTTTCAACACTTTGACACTATGGAGAAAGGCATTGGGAGGGTAGCTATTCGGGCGCAGACTACAGATCAAAACTGTCAGATGATGGCATCGACGGTGGAATGGCAGGGAATGGGGTTCGGCTCGTTACGGGATCGAGTTTCCATAAGCCTTGCTTGCAAGGGCTGAGAATTCTGGTTTTCATTCGCCCCTCGCTCGGGGTGTACATGTACATGAAGTGCTGGTTAATTTAAGGTGAGGCCTACCAGGAAGGTGCTTCTCCAACCAGGGTTGTAATTTGTATCTTGTATCTTGTTTTAGTTTCCATTTGTTGCGGGGGAATAGCGAGAATTGGGACAGGAGCTTAGAGGCACTCGAGGGGTTGAACGTAGTGAAGACCGAGTGTATTTGCTACAGGATTGGTTGGGATTTTAACAACTGACGCTCCCTAGTTTTCTGCCGAGATATGGGGGCTTCAGACGGCGGGCGTCAACTATTGCACCTGATGGCACTCCCACGACGACTGCCGAAATCTGGGAGAGACTGCAGAATCTACTGCAACAACCGTTTTTACCGTTCTAATGGTTGCTGAAACAATGAGGGGGGCGAAGCGGAGGCGGTAAACATCGAAACTGTTTAGAGTGCTGAGATTATGTCGTTGCCCAGTTTTTTGCTGTTGTACCGGTTCTTGTATTTCAGTTTACGGGGATGTGGTGTTGTTTTAATTGTTAGTTCAGTCTTTTGGGGTCTTATCCCTTCCTCGGTGAGGGGGGGTGTGTGATGACCTGGATCTCTGCAGAGCTGTGGTAGAGTCATTGGTGACATCTGGGGAGCCTGTACTGTGTGTTGGAGGTGTTTGTGCACCAATTGGACACAAGTGGCGGACTTCGGGCTTACTGTGTGACGCCCCACTTTCCAGGGGGTCACCCATCCTAGAACTACTCTAGCTCTAGCACGCTTAACTCTCCTGTTCCTCTTGGATCTTGCTACCATCCAAAATGCTATAGCCGGGTTAGAGATTTAGTCCTATTATATCATTTATATAGAGGACTAATCCAAATTCTGGGGGTGTCACATTCTTCCCCCCATTAAGCCCTGACGTCCACGTCAGGCTCAAGCACATTCACAAGCACCAGGCGATGTGAGACTCGTCTCGCTAGCCTTAGCCGACCTTGTGAGGAGCTGCACTCCACTCACAACGGTCATTAGCCGGGGAGCCTCGCTCTACCCGCTATATAACCCTGGCTCAGCCGAGACTCATCTCATATTTCCGGCTGGTGAATGGCTCTGATACCAACTGTGACGCCCCACTTCCCAGGGGGTCACCCATCCTAGAACTACTCTAGCTCTAGCACGCTTAACTCTCCTGTTCCTCTTGGATCTTGCTACCATCCAAAATGCTATAGCCGGGTTAGAGATTTAGTCCTATTATATCATTTATATAGAGGACTAATCCAAATTCTGGGGGTGTCACATACTGGATCACGTGAGTGATCAATGGACTCCGTCGGATTGTTAGAAGTGGTTTTGCGCGATGCGGATATTAAAAATGGACTAAGCGCAAAGTTTGGACCAAGGAATACCTTTCCGGATGCCATCGGCAAATTTTGGGGTTGGAATTTGGCAAAATGGACATCAAATTCGGATTCAGCGCGCGAAAACGGTCAAAACGGACTACCCACTTGTTATTTTTGAGCATCGGGTACTGTTCATGCCGGAACAGTGTTTCCGGCCGCCGGCGGGCGGCGGCGGGCAGCGGCGGAGCACGGCGGACGGGCTCGGGCAGGCGGCGGAGCGGCCGCGGGCAGCGCGCGGGCGTGGGCAGCGCGCGGGCAGGCGCGCGGGCGCGCGGGCAGGCGCGCGGGCGCGCGGGCAGGCGCGCGGTCCACGGGCCGTTGTGCACGGGGGCTGGACACGTGGCAGTGTCGGAGTGGTCGGTTTAGTGGACTTGGTCTACGGAGCAGTCGGGCGTGGTGCATGGACCGGCAGGACACGTGGCGTCTTGTGGTTGGTGGGCTCATGGAGTCTGGGTCCACGGAGGTGAACCGGGGAGCCTCGGGATTCGCGCCTGGCAGGGGGCGCAGGCGGCGGGCGCAGGCGGCACGTGGGCGCGCTGACCGGGCTTTCCCGCGCTCGGGCCCGCCACGAGTCGCCGCAGCGTTGGCCCACGCGTCGCGCAGTGGATGGCCAGCGTGGCTGTCCGCTGTTGCGGGGGCGACGTGGAGGCCGGAGGTGTTTTCGGGCGCGCACAGTGTTGGGCCGGGCCCAACACTGTAGCCGCCCGAAATCGGGAGTGCCCGGAAAATAGGATATGTTGGGTATTTTGTGGATTGTTTTTCCAGCATTTATAAAGGCCGAGTTCAACTGAAGAGAACTTCTTCTCTGCGCGGATTTTCACAGTGCAACCTTCACAAGAAATCCTCCTCTCCCTGTGGCGATTCCATCTACAGATTCTAGGATTTTTTGGCGGCACGCATCCCGAGGTTTGCATTTTTACGGCGCGGCACGACGCTCGTTCGTTTGTGGTCTTCTTCGTCGCGTTTTGGTGTGAGGACTCCCCCGGCTTACCCCGAGCACCTTTTTCTGTGATTCTTGCGCCGTTGGCTTCACGACAGGTAGGGCTACGTTTCCCATGTTTACTGGTTTTTCCCATTCCAGGCTTTTCATGGATTTTTCGGATCATCTTGTGACCTCATTTTCTGGGGCGGAGTTTTGGGACAGCGGTGCGGTATTTTGGCGATATCTTCGCGCACAGGCATCGGATTGGGGCGATTCGAGAGGCGTTTTGCATCTACACATCACGAGGAATATCCCCAAATTTTTTTGAAATTTTCTGAATTTTTCCCCGAAGGTGAATATCCCTGTTTACAGAACCTTGTGGTTCAGTTTTTGAGAGCAGTTTATTTCGGGGTGGTTCCCTTGTCGGATTTGTTTCTCAGTGTAGGAAACTCGGATTTGAGTGTGCAGGTAGTCGTTTCGACGGGTTCGTCGCGAGGATCGTGACAGTATTTTTCTTGGAATTTTCCGGGCACTTCTCGCAGGTAAAAACAGGGAAACTGTGGACTGTTGTGTTTGGGGCAGATTTGTGTGAGCATTGTATGTTAATTATGTATGTTCTTTTGGGATTTTTGTACAGCGATCGCGGCGGCTTATCGGTTTGGGCGAGAGCACTTTCTGAACTTGGAATTAGCGATCGAGGTGGGTGGTTGTTGTTTACCTCTATTTTGACATGCTCACTAGGAATATTAGAGTGATCCCTTTATTTGGACTTGCATGCTTAAGTGATATAAATTGTGAGCCTTTCCTATGGAAATTACTATTGTGGATATTTGATAGTGGTTGGGACTTATACATGTTGGTATGGATGGAATGTTAGCGTTTAACCTTGCATGTGGGTTGGATTATTTATTATGGGCTTTATGATTATCTTGTTAGTGGTTGTTACTATTTGAGGACTTTATGACATGCATAGGTGGATAGTGATGCTTTATCATGGATTATAGACATGTGTGGTTGGATAATGTTTTAGCATGATGGTTATATCTATGCGGAGTTATTAATTGTTACACATGTGGAACCACTATTGGTCGCCTTTTTCCTTTATTTCCTTGAGAACACTTGCATGCTTGTTTGGACATCTAGGTAGGCCATCTTTTATCGCTACACTTTCATGCTGGAACTTGACTTAGGAGAAACCTTGTTTGCTTCTTTCTCCTTTTCGTTAGTCAGGTGGGTTTGCTCGGGTTTGAGCAGGGGTTTGGGATAGTGTAGCCGGGGCCTGGATTATGGATCATGGGTTTTGGCGGCGACCGCGGATATTGGGCGGTTGACCGGATGTCGGTTATATGACATCGGTGATAGGGCATGATTATGGACTAGAGGGTTTTGTGGCAACCGCGGATAGTAGGCGGTTGACCAGATGTCGGATGTGGGACATGATTGTGATTGTGGGTTATTCCGGCGACCGCGGATATTGGGCGGTTGACCGGAGGTCGGTTGTGAGACTTGGTTGATGATTGTGGGGTATTGCGGCAATCGCGGATATTGGGCGATTGACCGGATGGTTACTCTTGCATCTGATTGGGAATCAGTTTTCTTTTAGTGGAGGGTTGTGTTCCACTGGGGGCTTTATAGTTGTGATCCAATCCTGCTTTTATCACCGGCGCGGTTATTGCCCGGTGATGCTTTTATCACACCGGCGCGGTTATTGCCCGGTGATGCTTTACTCGTGTGGGTAGCTCCCCTCGAGATCCCCTTCGGAGGCCGGGGCTGGACAGTTATGGACAGATTTGCTATCACATCGGCGCGGCTTATTGGCCCGATGATGAGGGCGGCAGCAGGAACTTTGCTATCACATCGGCGCGGCTTTCTTGCCCGATGATGAGGGCGGTACAGATTGGGTTCATCTGGGACGGTTGGTTATTGTTGCATACGGTTATTCCAGTCTAGGACTGTATTTTAGAGGCATAGTAGTGGTAGATTTCCCTTTTGGCAGCGGTTTCTTTTCTTACCACTCTTCTTTCCTTTTTGCCTCTGGTAGGCCTAGTGGGTGTGTCAGAGTTTGAGGTTTTACCCACTAGGGGAGGCTACTGGTTTACTAGTAGATCTCACCCCCATTCTTCTTTCCTCTTTTTCTTCTTCCTTGTTTTGCAGTGTCTTCTGCGGGTGCTGCTGGGCTTTCAGCGGCGGGTCGAGGAGAGAGGACGGCGGAGTAGATAGATCTCGAGGCAGGATGAGCGTGTTAGCTGGACTGTTGGTGTACCCAGGTTTCCTCAGACGGTTGTACTTTTACATTTGGGACTGGCTTTTGCCAGCAGGTTGTATTTATTTGGTGAGCTGTGAGAGACTGATGTATCATTTATACAGATGTATTATATTTTATTTCCAGCTTCAGTCTGAGATGTATTAGTTTTTAGTTCAGCTCTGTTTTATTGCTCTTTTATTGTTATCTCTTATATCTGAGCAGGTTTGGCGCTTCGTGTACACGGAAAATACCGTGTGCACGGCGGATCTGTAGACGGGCCCGGGTTCTGGTTTACACCCGGGGCGTGACAGGGTGGGACGATTATGTGATCTTTACCAACTGTATCAAATAGGGTTTTACCCTGTTTAATCAAAAAAAATTACGACCATCAAAGAAAAAAGATTTCGCCGAATAAGAATTCTCCATAAATCCAAATCTGTTTAAATAAAAAAAAACTTTTTACAATGCCACAAAATTATTCTAGATTTTTTTAAAAAATAGTTTAACAGTTAATCTAAATTTTAATTAGTGAAATAAAATATTCCTATCAACTATATATATTTCAAATTTTAAATAACAGTGTAATAACCAAACAATATATATAAAACTGTATTTTAATTAAAAGTGTGACAGTTAACAGGTTATATTAAATTATTAAGTAAACTACCACAACAGTATTACCAATTAATTAGGTCTCCTAGCAGTATTAAATATTTAATTAAGGAAGTAAATTCGCAATAAAGTAAAAGCAACAGTATTATCAAAAGTATTAAGATGTATACATAGAGCAGTACGGACACAGTTTTAGTACTAACAATATTAACAATAATATTAAAAAAAAAAATATTTAACCTGCATATTAACAAATGTGTATAGTACTTACACAATAATATTTTAATGCAACAGTGTAGGTTAGTTAATTATACTAACAAAACATTGCGCAACAGTGTTCACAAAAGTACTAATAAAAATAAATATTATTACTAACAGTAAAAGAATTAATATATAACTGTATAGTTTGACAAAAGGTTTTTTTTTTTTTTTTTTTTTTTTTTTTTTTTTTTTTTTTTTTATGAAGTATACTAATAACGTAACAGTGTATTAACAATTATATAATAACAGTACTAATATTATTAACACAATATTGGAATAAATAACAGTGCAATAGTATTTCACTAATTATATAAAAAGATAATTAATCTCGCTTCTAGAATGTTGGAAAAAATTATCTTTCCAAATTAATTCTTTTAAATAATTTAAATTTGATTTAAACTTGAAATACTATAAAGCAAAGTTTAGATGAAGCTTGTAAATGTCGAGGCGTGCGTGAGCACTGCCCTAGAAGTGAGATTGTCCCTCCACGTGCGAGGCTCCGACAATCACCCCTAACGATACAACGTCCTTTGTCCACTCCATCGGCAACGACTCTGGGATGGTGCGTAGCGAACCCAACATCTTTCATAGATCCAGCAAAATAGAAACTCAAAAAGGGAAATCAAAATGTAAATCTCATTATAGCTAGTTCTCTGCAAATTAGAGGAGAGAAAATTGTAGCTCAGGTGAGGTAACCAAGCTCCCTTTTGCTCTCCATTTAAAGAGCCCAGAACTCACCAGGAGACAAGCTCCAACGAATGCTCTCTCGGGCAGCCCACAAGGCTCTTCCCAAGGAAGGCTCTTGGGTAGCTCCAGAAGCAACTTCCCAAGGTAGGCCCAAATGCAAAAAAAAAAATCAAAATAAAAATAAACCAAGTCAAGATCACGCGCGCCGCCCGCCCAGCCCAACTCTGCTCGTGTCGTGCGCGCATGTGTGTATTAGAAAAGTCTTGCTCTCACTTTCTCCTAACTAATACAAGCACAAGAGAGGGAGTATATAAACCCACTCTACATGTGATGCGTTTTCGATATGGAACTAAATATCACATGTAGAGGAGAAATAGATTTGGACTCCCTCACAAGGCCCATGGATATTGGGCTGCCCAGAAAAGCCCAAAGGTCAAAATATAAGTTTAAAATTATAAAAAAATTATATAAAATCTAACAGCTCATACTATTCCACCAATCACCCATTAAACACAAAATACCCACTATCATCGCAACCACTTATTTTTTTATTTAATAGCTAAAAATCTATAAATATAAAAAAATTAATACTTTTAAAAATATAGAAACACAATTAATTTTATATATATATATATATATATATATATATATATATATATATATATATATATATATATATATAGAGTCGAACAAGAGTAAGTTGACTCGCACTCTTGTTGAGCTCGTTAAGATTTTGAGTTGTAAATTTTAATTTATGTTTAACTCATTCATCAAACGAAGCAAATTGTCACGCCTATACGGAAATTGCATTATACAATGTGATCAATCTCATTAGTTTGCTATCAAACCACGTGCAGCGCACTCGCTCCTCCTCCACGGCGAGAGGACTTGCCTAGACTACGGCATCCTGGGTTGCTCTACTAGAAAAAGTATGTTAGAGCCGGGGAGTTCAACCACCACCTACCCCTTTTTCCCCTTGTCCAATGAACGTTTTTAATGTAACCCATCAAACTCATTATATCTCACCCCACACACACCCCCTCTCCTCTCCTCTCCTCTCCTCTCTCTCCACCCTATAACTCAACAAAACATCCTCAGACCCTTGTTAGAATCTTCTTGCATGCCTTTTCATCTTCTACTAATAATCAAAACCGGTACATTATTCCATCCATGTCGGCGAGATCGGCGATGGCGGCCGCGGGGCGCGCGGCGAACGACGTGGTGAGCTTCGTCGTCTTCTCTCTGCTCGACGTGCTCGACGTGCTGCTCTGCGTGGTTTACAAGGTGGCGGACTACGTCGTCGAGGCGGAGTGGCGGCCCTGCTACTGCTCGTCGCCGACGGACGTCATTGCCGGCGTCGGCAGGAAACTCGTGTCGGAAAAAGATGGCGGCGGCGGAGGCGGTGGTGGGCCGAAGGTGGCGAGCATCTTCTCCGCCAAGCTCGCGCTCGACGACGTCTCCGACACACTCTACTCCCGCGCCTCCCTCCTCGTCGACCTCTCTTGCTCCGCCGTCAAAAAGCTCCGCAGGCTCAAGCTCGTAGCAGCTCCATCCGCGCGTGGCGCTGCGTCGGTTAGAAGGGCTGCGACGCCGCCGCCGCCGACGACGACGACGAAGACGACTTTTACCATCAACTCGACTATCGTGCAGATGCTTCAGGGAAAGATCGGCGGTGGCGGCCACTCGTCGCACCCCGTCCCGCGATGGTCCGACTGCGACTGCGCCGACTGCAATGCCTGGTGCGGGCCATTGGGGTCACCCAACACCCTCTTTGTCCACGCTGAGGGTCCGAAAGGTAAGCCAAAATCGACGTTGGGCAAACGTAGCTGACTTGATGTATAGAAAATTTTTACATATATACTCTTCTTTATTTATTCATCAATTCAAAACAAATTTATAACCAATGATAAGCGAATACGCAGTAAAATTTTATATTTTGATAAATAATTTGATTAATAAATAAAATAATAATGTGTAGAAATTCTCTGATCACATAAAATTTAATAATTTTTAATAATAAAAATAAGTATAAAATAATATAATAACTAGTCTTATTATGATCGATAGGTGGCGGAGCGGCGGATGAAGACGTGCTATTCATCCATGGCTTCATATCGTCCTCGACATTCTGGACGGAGACCGTGTTTCCAAATTTCAGCAAAGAGACAAAATCACGGTACCGATTGTTCGCCATCGATCTCCTCGGGTTTGGGCGGAGCCCCAAGCCGGGGGACTCACTATACACGCTGCGTGAGCACATCGAAATGATCGAGCGCTCGGTGCTGGAGCCGTACAAGGTCCGGTCCTTCCACATAGTGGCTCACTCCCTCGGCTCCATCCTCGCTCTCGCCCTCGCCGTCAAGTACCCAGGCGCCGTCAAGTCCCTCACCCTTCTCGCACCGGTATGGCGCCGGATTCAACGCTTGCGAATTTTGATTCGCGCCAAGTGTTTGATGATTCGTGGTGCCGGCACCGGATCGAACACTTGCGAATTTTGATTCGCGCCAAGTGTTTGATGATTCGTGGTGCCGGCACCGGATCGAACACTTGCGAATTTTGATTCGCGCCAAGTGTTTGATGGTTTGATCTACCCGGTACCAGTAACGGATCGAACCGAACACGTGAATTTTGATTTCCGCAAGGCGTTTGACGAATTGTTTCTGCTCGTGGCAGCCGTATTTTCAGGTGCCGATGGGGGAGCAGGGGACGCAGTACGTGCTGCGGCGGGTGGCGCCGAGGCAGGTGTGGCCGATCATGGCGTTCGGAGCGTCGGTGGCGTGCTGGTACGAGCACGTCGGCCGGACGGTGTGCC
This sequence comes from Tillandsia leiboldiana, assembly GCA_029204045.2. Taxonomy (NCBI): domain Eukaryota; kingdom Viridiplantae; phylum Streptophyta; class Magnoliopsida; order Poales; family Bromeliaceae; genus Tillandsia; species Tillandsia leiboldiana. Next base: position 4,487,278 of record CM055069.1, on the reverse strand, counting down.
TGGTGCTGTGCAAGAACCACCGGCTGTGGGAGCTCGCCTTTAAGTTGGTCACCCTCAACAGGTGTGGCCATTTATTTGATCCACTCATTCATTGCTTGCTCTTACAACTTGTCCAAATTAAAATACCTAGTACGTGACTAATTTGAAATTTTGATCTATTTGATCATCCGCTTAATTTATCCTAGTTCTAATTTTAAGGGTTAATCTTTTAAATTATTTGATTTGTAGCGTGTTAATTAAATAGTAAAACACAATGGTTTTTTTTTTTTTTTTTTCTAAAAATTGAATCTCTAATATTATATTAAATAATACGAAATTATGGTACCTAATATTCTTATTTATAAGTGTATACGTTTGTTGAAGAAATTAGAAACTTAGGAAATAAGATTCATTTAGATAACGATACTAGAACGGTATTTATATATTTTATATTTAATATTTTTTTATTTTTAACTCAAATCAAATAATTTGTTTTTTCCTTCATCATTCTGATAATTCTCTAGGTTCATTTATCTTCACTGGAAGATGTGAATGTTTACATTTTTTCATATTTTTTTACACCAGCAATATCATAAATATATTCTAAAAAAGTCGTATATAATATATATTTTATTTAATTAAATATGATGTATAAATATTTTATTTATTAAATGAATAAAACATAAAAATGTACTAATTTTTATATGCACAAATAATTTTGTTTTGTTTCGATAGATTGTGACTGAGACTGAAATACGATAATCAGGAAAAGGATAAAAAATAAATTTTAAATTAGAAATGTAAAATTTAACTGAAAAAATCAATGATTAGTTTAGCCGAATGCGCCCACCAAAAACCAAATCCCCACCAAACTCAAATTCCCAAAAAGCGCGCATGAACTATGATGAGGTTTACGAGTTCATTAATTCATTCATTGAACTCTACATATGATGCTCATTAATTCGTTCCAAGCACATCAACCCCACTTCGCCAGCTAAGATGCTGCAATGGTCACCACATCCCAAAGTGTCAGGTGCTTCACCATCACACCATTTCAGATAAATGCTCTTCTTCTTCTATTCTTTTTCTTTTTCGTTTTTTCCCAAAAAAAAAAAAATGCCTTCCCTGTCAGTTATGCAAATAATAATATGTAACATTCAATCACATTTCTTCTTTTAGTCCTCGATATATATATATATATATATATATATATATATATATATATATATATATATATATATATATATATATATATATATATATATATATATATATATATATACATAGAAGAGAAGTGCTAGGTGTACATCCCAAATAGAATGTACATTCTACATCCATCCTATCTTGAAGTGGGTATTTTTTTATTCGTCACATCGATGTGACGAGTAAAATTCATCCATCCTAGGATGGGGTGGGTGTAAGATGTACATCCCATTTAGGGTGTACATCTAGTATTTTTCTATATAAAATATAATAGAACTACAATTTTTAATTTGATTATAATATTTTAGATAGCGATTAAATTCAAAAAAAAAAGAAGGTTAAATATGTTAAAATTAGATTAATTTTAAAATAGATGACTTTCAAATAATGAGATATTACCGTTGGTATCAGAGCGAATTATTAATTAGTCGAAAATATGATATAAGTCTTGATTGAGAATTAAGATTAGCAAGACAAATTTTATACCGCGACGATCAGATTTAAAGTGGAAAGAATGAGAGGCCCTAGAATTTTTTTACTTCAATTATAGTACCTTGGATAGTAATAAGTCAAAAAAAAAAAAAAAAAAAATATTAAGCACACTATAAATAGAATAATTATGAAATAAATAGCCCTTTAAAAAGCAGGGCACATTCCATAAAAATAATTTTTATAAAATATTATTTTAATATGTAATTATTATATATTATATATCTGATTGAACTTTTTTATTTTATTGGAAAATGCTATGTGTACACCCCTTTCGGGGTGTACATCATACACCCCACCCATCCAAGGGTGGGGGTGTGATGATGGATCACTTGATGTGACCCGTAAAAAATATCGCCACCATTAAAATGGTGGAGGTGTATGATGTACACCCCTTCGGGGTGTACATGTAGGATTGCTCTATTTTATTTGGTATAATATGATTGATTCAAGACATATATTCCATATTTTATAACAGTTGCAAAGAAGATTTTTTAATTTTTTTTTACATAATATTATTTTTTTTACATGAGGTTTGATATGCAACAAAAAATTATATAATATTTTTGGGGCCCTCTACTGAATTAATTAAAAAAATTAATTAATTAAAAATTTCTTTCCCAAAGGCTCAGCATGGCCTGTCCCAGTGTTTCATCCCATTCACCTAATTTATCCATATTTCAACCAATTTATTGCTGATTTATCAACCATATTGGTTTGTTGTAACTTTTTTTTTTTTTTTCCCATTTTTATTTTAATATTCCTAAGAGTTAGTTTACTTATTATCCTGGCAGGAAAAGTGATTAGATATATATATATATATATATATATATATATATATATATATATATATATATATATATATTTCTGAGGTTTCCAATAGTTCTAAAAAAAAAATGTAATATATTTAAGTTAATATATATTTCAGGTCTACTTAAAAGATCCCAATTATTTTTTGTTAATGAAAAAAAATACTTAAACATGCAATGGAGCTGCAAAATTACTCTTTTTTTTATTTTTAAATTATAAATTTTATATTTGTTAAATATCTGAATGTGTATAGTAATAAAATTTTGGATTAATTGCATACGGCTTCCTGTAAACATATCGAATAGCAGATATATCCTACAAAGTTCAACTTTTCATATTTATTCTTTCAAAAGTCTAATGTTATTCATATATATCCCTACCGTCTATCTCTGTTATAAAATTTTAGTTAATCATAGATTAAATATTTAATCTTGATTAGTTAGTGAGGTAAATTTATTTTTTTACCCTTTCAGATATTTCAACATTATTTTTTGGAAGGATATTTTTTAAAAGGCAAAACTGTCATTTCACATATAATCTGTTAAAACATAAACGGTGAACTAACGATAATAAACCGGAGGAATATATATGAATAACGTTGGACTTTTGAAGGAATAAATATAAAAAATTGAACTTTATAGAAATATATCTGTTATTTGATATGTTTACGAAAAGTCATATGCAATTAACCTTAAAATTTTTATATCACTGGTAATAACAGGGTTAGGACGTATTTGATCGACGGATTTTTTTGCCACACCCACAATGCGTCCTGGCACACTCTCCACAACGTAATCTGCGGCAGCGCCGGGAAGATCGACGGATATCTGAACATCGTGAGGGACCGGTTAGACTGCACGGTCACGATATACCACGGGAGGGACGACGAGCTGCTGCCGATCCACTGCAGCTACGCCGTGCAGTCGAAAGTGCCCCGCGCACGGGTGAAAGTCATCGACGGCAAAGATCACATCACCATCGTCGTCGGCCGGCAAAAGGCCTTCGCCAGAGAACTGGAGGAGATCTGGAAGAGCACCAAGAGCTCAGAATTGTGAGATAAATGCATAGGTAGATAAAATTAAATAATAATAATAATAATAATAGTAGATATATATAATTAGAGGGCTAATTGCAATTAAAGATCAACTTGTTCTGGAGCTACCAAAAAAAGAAAAAATGTGGCTACGTTTAAATTGGGCTGGGGTGTAATTAATAAGGAAAAAATAAAAATGAAAATTGTGAAGGTTGGGCAATTCTTTATTCTACCTCTTCAAATGTGACCAAATTCCAAGTGTGTGTGTGTGTTGGTCTCACCTTTTCTTGTTGATAATATCTTACTGTGTGTGGTATCAAGAATTAATAATAAACTTTATGCTTCCTTTATATCTCATTTGGGAGTATACATCTTAAGTTTTATAAATTTTAAAAATATTTAAAAATAATAAAATTTTTTAGTATTATAAATTTTAAAAACATTTAAAAATAATAAAATTTTTTAGTATTGTTTAAAAAAATTAATATGACAAATGGGGGATCATAATCTTCCTAATGCTAGTGTATAAGATATATTTTTAAGACAAAGGTAGCATGTTCGTTCATTTTGAAATAAATTTATTTAAAAATATAAATCAATTAGACTTTGAATTCGGAAAGTCGGGTATCAACCACTAAACTCTTTGCCGCTCGCATTAGGAACAGTTGATAAAATATATAATATTAAAATACTATTTTTCTGATGTCTTTAGTTTTTAGAAAATTATTGTTATTTTACATTGTTTAATATAATATCTAAGTATGAAATTTTAGTTATATTTCATGTCTAAATATATATATATATATATATATATATATATATAGAGTTGGGCTGGAATGCTATTGATAGCACCAACCCAACTTTGCCACCCATTTTGTAGCCTTTGGATTGCATTGAGATTCGTGCAAGTCCTTTAATTAAAAAGAAAAATTTTTTACTTTTTACTTTTTCTTTTTACTTTTTCTTTTATCTTTTTTTCATTAAAGAGCCTACACGGATCTCAATGCGATCCAATGGCTACAAAATGGGTGGCAAAGTTGGGTTGGTACTATCAACAGCATTCCAGCCCAACTCTATATATATATATATATATATATATATATATATATATATATATATATATATATATATATATATATATATATATATATATGATCCTATACTTTTATGAATAAAATTTTTTCGTACTCATAAGTTTTCGACTATTGGATGAAAGAATGTACGGTTAAGATTATAAGGATCTCCTATTATTTATATTATTTCACCAACAAACTAATAAATCCTAGGTTAGGATTATAATGATCCCCTATTATTTATACTATTTCATCAACAACCTAATAAATCTTAGGAGGACCACTATTATCCAAACTGCACATCACTTTATCCAACGGCGAAAAAGTTATGAGTTTAAAAAGATTTATAAGTATAGTAACCCTACGCTATATATATATATATATATATATATATATATATATATATATATATATATATATATATATAGAGTTGGGCTGGAATGCTATTGATAGCACCAATCCAACTTTGCCACCCATTTTTTAGCCTTTAGATCGCATTGAGATTTGTGCATGCTCTTTAATGAAAAAGAAAAGCTTTTTACTTTTTACTTTTTCTTTTTACTTTTTCTTTTTTCTTTTTTTCATTAAAGAACATGCACAAATCTCAATGCGATCTAAAGGCTAAAAAATGGGTGGCAAAGTTGGGTTGGTGCTATCAATAGCATTCCAGCCCAACTCTATATATATATATATATATATATATATATATATATATATATATATATATATATATATATATATATATATATATAGGGTAAATATAAGTGTACAGCCCATGAGGGGTGTATATCTTACACCCCACCCCATCCTGGGGTGAGGTGAATTCCACTGATCACATCACCTCACCCCAGAATGAGGTGGGGTGTAGAATGTACATCCCTTATGGGGTGTACACCTACCATCCCCCATATATATATATGGAAAATGTTATGTGTACACTCCCTTTCGGGGTGTACATCATACACCCCACCCATCTAATGGGTGGGGGTGTGGTAAGGGTCACTTGAAGTGATCCTTACCATACCCCCACCCATTAGATGGGTGGGGTGTCCCCACCCATTAGATGGGTGGGGGTGTGGTAAGGGTCACTTCAAGTGACCCTTACCACACCCCCACCCATTAGATGGGTGGGGTGTATGATGTACACCCCACCAATTAGATGGGTGGGGTGTATGATGTACACCCCACCCATTAGATGGGTGGGTGGGGGTGTGGTAAGTGTCACTTGAAGTGACCCTTACCACACCCCCACCCATTAGATAGGTGGAGTGTATGATGTATACTCCGAAAGGGGTGTACATGTATCATTGCTATATATATATATATATATATATATATATATATATATATATATATATATATATATATATATATATATATATATATATATATATATATATATATATATATCATAGCAATTAATTGGATTATAAATATCAAACACCATTTATAACTTAAACTTTAGAAGACCTAACCCACAAAATACACATATTCATAATAATAATATTTTGTACCTATCAAAATATTTTAAATTCAGACATAAATATATATATATATATATATATATATATATATATATATATATATATATATATATATATATATATATATATATATATATATATATATTGATTAATTAATATACGACAAAATGCGTTATTTTCTGAGAGCTTGATTTATTAGAGAACTAACTTATCACATGTGTATATTTATAGCAATTATGATATTAAAAACTAAGGTTGTGAAAGAAGTTATTTACGGATAGCTTATTAGGCATTAGCATTTAATGTGTTTTGTTATGGGAAGAACAAAGTCTCATTTTCTTATTTTTGAAAGATTTTAGTATTCATGTTTGAGTAGTATAATAAATTTTATTTGCAAGATAATTTATCTTAATTATCCTAAAATGACTTAAAGGTGAGTGGTGACATTTTATGTTAGACATTTCCAAATATGCCTTATTTGTAAATAGTATTACATTACAATAAAATTATATTATAGCGATATTTTTAAATATTTTTAAAATTTTAAAAAAATATTACTAATAAAAATATCGACACTTATAATTAGTGTCGCTACATATGCAATCGTTAGGGCGTATAGCGACACATTATTATAATGTGTCCTAAAAATATGTCTCTATAATCTAATTTTGGATATAGATGAAATATAGATAGATCACTTGTACAAAAATGTCACAAACATGTGTTCCTATAATCTAATTTTGTTGTAGTGTGAACTTTTTAAAAGTAAAATTGTATTGAATTTATCTGAACTATATAGATTAGTTTAAATTGATTATCGGTTCTTTGAAAATTTTGAATTTGCTATCTAATATTTTAATTTATTTGATTTGAGTCAGTCAACGACACTTTGACTTCAACATTCAAGCCAAATGCTAATTTATTTAGTAAATTTATAATTGCAAGACTTGCAATAAATATAATAACTAAACATGTAAAGATAAATATTTCAAAATTTGAAATTAAAACACCGTTAACGAACTCAAATCAAATAAATTAAAAAATTAATAATAAATTCAAAATTTTTAAAGATCAGATAGTAAAATCAAAATAACGTATTGTTCAATTAAATTTTATATACTTTTACTTTTTAAAATAAATTTAAAAAATATATCAGATAAAATATTTATGCATTCAAATAAAATCCATATCCAATCTTGGATACTAATATGAATAATTATAGTTATGAAAAGTATAAAAAGTATTGCTACATTAGCATCTGAAATTGGGTTTAAATTTTACCTCTTTTCTATTCAATGGTCTGTATTTTTACACTAATAATATTATATTTTTATAATTTTAAGACTAAAAGTTTAAAAACTTTATCTTCATTTTTAATAGATTAAGTATGAAATTTATATATATATATATATATATATATATATATATATATATATATATATATATATATATATTTAAAAACAGAGTTTTTGAGCTATGCTACATGTACACCTTATTTGGGATGTATATTTTACATTTAGTCCATTCTAAGATGGGTATTCATCCACTCGTTATTTCGAAATGACGAATAAAATTTATTCCATCTTAAAATAGATGGAGTGTAAGGAGATGTACACTTAGCTTTTTTCTTAAAAAAAAAAAAGCATAAGCAACATTTTTCAAAGTGAATTTTGTATATATTTATTTATAGATAAATTTTGTATAATAGTAGGATCTTTTTTAGGTTTAATAGTAGAAATGTGAGAGATGGAGTCCAGCCAACTCTGAGTGTGTGTGCAATAAATTTATTGTGTGCTGTATTCCACCTCATGTCAGAAATAACCAGTGCTATTTATAACCTCTAAATTTAAGATAGAATACTCAAACATTTTGATGTTTAAATTTTAATTTACTATAATTTTTAACTTAAAATTTTTAATATTATTATAATTAAATTTTATATTTATAATTTAATTGACTAAATATTAACGTATATTTAATATAAAAATAATATAATATTTTAATTATTTATGAGTAATCATTTATAATACTATTATAACCTCTTTATATTAATAATATGATAATATTTAATAAACTAAATGTTTACTGAACTTATAATTTAAGAATTGAACGTGCAATTTATCCTTTTTAAGTAATCATTTTAATGCGCTTCTATTCATATTGGGTAATATAATTTATTTTAAATGTTTTACTATATTTAAGATAAAATTGTGAGATTTTGGAGATGCCGTAAGCTCTATTTCTAAACTAAATATCTAAATATTACTTTTACAAATATTATTAATTATTATAATTATTAGTTAAATAAAATTTACTTATGTTTATTTTGTAAATTTATTTTTAGCACTGAGGCTTCGTTTAGTAGTGGGATAAGAGAAAACTAACTGTTCCAGAGATAAATATAAAATTGGAAACTAGCTGGAACTAGTGTAAAAAAGTATTTGGTTGGATTCTAGAAATAAGAGAATTTGTGTTTGATATGATAATGGAGAATAAAATGAATAAAAAATAGTATTTGGTTAAAATGATATTTTTGCCATTACCCTTCATGATGTATAAAAACAAATGAAAATTTTAAATAGTTGATTGAAGAAATTTTAAAATTAGATAAAATCAAATAAAAACAAATAAAATTTTTTAAAACTGCCCTCAACTATAATGATTTTTAAAACAAATAAAAATTTTACTTGTATGATTTAAATATTTGATTTAAGATATTTATTAAAATTTATATTTTACTTGCATATAAAAAAAAATAAAAATTTTGAAAATTTATAAATTTTTAAAAATTCAAAATTTTGTATATAAAAATTAGTATAAATTTTAAAAAAATTTAAAAATTAAAATTAAAATTTTAAAATTTTAATTTTTTAAAAAATTAAAGTTAAAATTTTGAAATTAATAAATTTTTAAATTTATTAAAAATTAAAGTTAAAAATTTTAAAAGCCATAAAATTTAAAAATTCTCCAAATTTAAAATTTTTTATAAAAAATTTGTATAATTTTTAAAATTAATAAATTTTTAAAAAATGATAAAAAATTAAATTTTAAATTTATTAAAAAGTAAGGTTAAAAATTTTAAAATTTATATAAAAAAATAAAATTTAAATTTTATAAATCTAAATATCATGATATTTAAAAAAAAGAAAATTAAATTAAAAAAATGGGTGGGAACAAGGTTGGGTTTGGAAAACCCAACCGGGGGGGGGGGGACTGCAGTTCCTCACTCCCCCCCTCCCCCCTTTCCAACCTGGGGGGTGGGTCAGTTCGGGAAGGGCGGGGGACTGAGGAATAGTTCCTTAGTTCCCGCCCCCCCCCCCCTCTCCTTCTCCAACCGGGGGGGGGGGACTACAGTTCCTCAGCCCACTCCCCCCCTCCCCTTCCCTTCCCTCCTATTTTTTTTTGTTTGGGGGTATGGGGGTGAACTGCAGTTCGTCCCCCGCCCCCCCTCCCCCCCCCCCCCCCCCCCCCCCCCCCCCCCTTTTTTTTTGTTTGGGGTCCCCCTTATCCCCCAAATAATACCAAATCCAAACACACCCTTAGTGCTTTAGCCAGTCGGGTCGTATTTGCTCAAAATGTATCAGTCCGATCCACTTATAACTGTTTTAGTAAGTTAGGTCATATATAATCAAAATATGAAATATTATTTTCTATAGTTTTTCACAAATATGTTATTCACATCAATATTTTTGTATTAAAAAGATGTCATGTGGACTTTTAAAAATGGCAAAATTATAATACAGTGGATCGATCAGCACATCAAAGGAGTGTTAGGTCGAGTCCGAAACGTTTCAGTGCAAATCGGCGCGAAAAATAAAGCCCGGTGTTAGGGACTTAGAAAATTTCAGTCTAAGTTCCTAGCTCAAACCAAAGTGGGCTTGTCAAGGAAGCCCAACCTCAACACCATTTGGGGAAGGTGAAGAGACTTGTAATTTCCTCCATCAATGCCATTAATGCCATGGGATGCCAAGAGTCATGCATAACCCACAAAGTTGTTAGTGGGCTTAGTGGGTATTTAATGTAGACATTAGTGGGTGTCTTTAATGTAGGCTTAGTGGGTGAGTTATGTACATGAGCCTATAAATAGGGGAGTTGGCTAAGGCCAAAGACCATAAGAGAGAGTTGTATCTTGTAGTGTTATTTTTTAAGTAAAGAGAGTACTTAGTTTTTTCTACGGAACCACTACTCCTTTCTCTTTTCTCTACTTTTGCATTTAGTCGTAGGGCGCGAAGGTCCGGGCTAGCAAATAGAGAGCAAGACTTGCCCTCTTCGAGCAGGAAGGCGGGCGCTGCACGAACTTTTGCTAGGCGAAAAGCTTAAGTCCGTGACAGTTGGTATCAGAGCCGGTTCGAGCTAGGAACCATGTCAGACGTCACCAATGTTCCGGCTGAACCTCCAAAGCATCCTAGGCGAGGCAAGAGCAAAAAGCCACGGGCCATCACAAGGAAGGACACTCATTTGGAGGACCGTCTCGCGCTATTGGAGGATGCCGTGGCAAAAATAGGTGAACGATATTCTGAGTTGGCCGAAACTTTTGGAATGTTTCTTGATGACTTTCGCAGCATGGAGGAAAGCGTTACTACTGCAATGACAACCTTTCTCTCCGAACTCCAAAAGCTTCAGGAGACCATTACTCGGCGAGATGAGGAGCGAAATACCTTGATCGAGGATCTTGTTGCTCGGGTCGATGAGGTCGAGGACCTTAAGTCACGGGTGACAATCCTTGAGAAAGCGGTGGGGAGTGGTCCTGAACCTCACAGGGGGTATGCTTCAAAAGTACGTGTTCCCGAGCCTCAATCTTTTAGGGGAACGCGCGACAAAAAAGAAATCGACAACTTACTATGGCACATAGAGCGCTACATCAAGGCGCTGCGGCTAGACGAAAAGGAGGAAAAAGTCCAGGCTGCATCCATGTACCTCGCTGATGATGCGATGCTGTGGTGGCGTCGGCGATCCACAGAGGCCGAGAAGGGCCAATGCGAATTGAAGACTTGGGAGGACTTTGTGCGCGAGCTTAAGGCGCAGTTCTATCCTGAGCACGTCGAATATCTTGCGAGAAGGCAACTTCGACGGCTCAAACATACAAGGACTCTCAAGGAGTATGTCAAGAAGTACTCCAAGTTGATGCTGTCCATCACCAACATGGCGGAAGAAGATTGTATATTCTTCTTTCTTGACGGACTCCAACCATGGGCGAACAAAGAACTTGTGGGTCACAACGTGGAAGACGTGGGCTCCGCAATCGCCTTAGCGAAGAAGCTGTTTGAGTATGAGAAGGCAGATCCGTCTCGCGGCAGAACACCCAAAGTGAGCAAGGCTAAGGGTGGGGGAGAACGCCGCGACCCAAAGGAGCGCAGGGGTCGCGACAAAGGACCTGCGGCGCCATCCAAAAAGCTGATATGCTACGTTTGTGGCGAGAACCATTGGGTTCCAAAGAAAAAACAGGTAACTATTGTCCAAACTGAGCAGGGTGAGGGCGGCAGCGAACCAACGAAGATGGGCGCTCTTAGGCTCGTCAATGCGGTTCAGGGGTTGGCAAGTAACGCCAAATCCCACAACAAGGGACTCTTGTACATCGATGTGGTCCTCAACGGCAAGGCCACACGAGCGCTGGTCGACACGGGAGCCACTCATAACTTTGTCGCGGAGGCGGAGGCCAAGCGATTAGGCCTTTCCCTCGAGAATGACACAAGTAAGATCAAAGCCGTCAACTCGCAAGCACAACCCGTGTTAGGGGTGGCCAAAGGTGTAGCAATTGCAGTGGGACCTTGGAAGGGCACTGCAAACTTCACCGCCGCACCTATCGACGACTTCCGAATCATACTGGGTATGGACTTCTTGGCTTCGTCAAAGGCAGTTCCGATGCCACACCTTGGAGCATTAAACATCATGGAGGAGACAACCTCGTGCATGGTCCTAGCAAGCCAGGAAAAAACGGTAAACACCCAGACCCTCTCTGCTTTACAGTTGCGAAGTGGTGTGAACCGTGGTGAGATGACTTACCTTGCGGCAATCCGCGAGGTGAGCGACGAGAGCCTCGAGGAGGAGGGCCTTTCGACGGAGATTGCTGCAGTTTTGGCAGAATTCCAGGACGTTATGCCCAAGGAATTGCCAAAGTAACTTCCACCTAGGCGGGAGGTGGATCATGCTATCGAGCTCGAGCCAGGAGCCAAACCGCAAGCAAAAGCGTCATACCGAATGGCCCCGCCAGAGCTCAAGGAGTTGCAAAAGCAATTGAAGGAACTCCTCGATGCAGGATTTGTTCGACCGTCAAAAGCACCATATGGAGCACCAGTTTTATTCCAACGGAAGAGCGATGGAAGCCTGTGGCTTTATATAGACTACAGGGCGCTCAACAATGTAACTATCAAAAACAAGTACCCTATCCCTTTGGTTGCAGATCTCTTTGATCAATTGGGCGGAGCAAAATTCTTCACCAAACTTGATCTTCGCTCCGGGTACTACAAAGTGCGGATTGCGGAAGGAGATGAGGAAAAGACCATGTGCGTGACAAGGTACGGGTCCTATGAGTTCCTTGTCATGCCGTTCGGCCTGACGAATGCGCCAGTGACCTTCTGCACCCTCATGAACAAGATGTTCCATCCCTATATCGATCTCTTTGTAGTCGTGTACCTCGACGATATCGTGGTATACAACAACACCTTGGAGGAGCACATCGAACACTTACGAACCATCTTCCAAGTGTTGCGGGAGAACCAGTTGTTCGTCAAGAAGGAGAGATGTAGCTTTGCGAAAGAAGAGGTACACTTCCTTGGCCACTGGATAGGCCAGGGACAACTCCGCATGGATCAGCAGAAAGTGCGAGCCATTTGCGAATGGGAGACCCCAACAACTATACCTGAGTTGCGGTCATTCCTTGGGCTCGTCAACTACTATCGACGTTTTATTGCAGGCTACTATGCGAGAGCAGCCCCCCTAACGGATCTCTTGTAGAAGAACCACTCGTGGGGTTGGACCTCTCAATGCGTGGAGGCATTCGAGGACCTAAAGCGGGCGGTGACGGATGATCCGGTGCTGCGACTACCTGACTGCAGTCACACCTTTGAGGTACACACCGATGCCACAGATTTTGCCATTGGCGGTGTTCTCGTGCAGGATGGACACCCCATTGCCTACGAGGGTCGCAAACTCAACGATACCGAGCGGCGATACACTGTCCAAGAGAAGAAGATGACCGCCGTCGTGCATTGTTTGCGGACCTGGCGGTATTATTTGCTCGGGAGCAAGTTTGTGGTGCGCACCGACAATGTCGCCACAAGCTACTTCTAGTCGCAGAAGAAGCTATCGCCTAAATAGGCAAGGTGGCAGGATTTCTTGGCGGAGTTCGACATGGTGATGCAGTACAAGCCCGGGAAGGAGAATCACATGGGCGATGCACTCAGCCGCAAGGCTGAATTAGCGGCTGTGTGGCAGCTTCGCGGGACACTCCGTGATCGACTTCGCGCAGGAACCAACGAGGACCCTATCGCTCAGAACCTTGTGCAACTTGTCAATGAGGGCAAAACACGAAGGTTTTGGCTCAGCGATGGGTTACTCCTCACAAAAGGGCGGTGGGTGTTTGTGCCCAAGTGGGGCAACCTTCGCCATGAGCTCATAAAGGAGTGTCATGACTCCAAGTAGGCAGGTCATCCAGGTCAGAAGCGGACTTTGGCATTGCTCAAGGCCGCTTACTACTAGCCACAAATGCACGAATACGTCGAGGCCTACAAGCGAACTTACTTGGTGTGTCAACAAGACAAGGTTGAACACCAGCAACCTGGTGGTCTCCTCGAGCCATTGCCTATTCCAAGCCGTCCGTGGGAGAGCATCTCCATGGACTTCATCTCCGCCTTGCCAAATGTAGGGGAGCGTGGGTCTATACTGGTGGTGGTGGATCGTTTTTCTAAGTACGGGACCTTCATCGTAGCACCAACCGATTGCACGGCTGAAGAAGCAGCACGACTCTTCGTCAGTCATGTCGTCAAACTTTGGGGGATCCCCGAAAGTATTGTGAGCGACCGCGACCCCAGATTCACCGGCATGTTTTGGACCGAGGTGTTCAAAATCTTGGGCTCTGAGTTGCTCTTTTCTACCAGTTTTCATCCACAGACGGACGGATAAACGGAGAGAGTGAATGCTCTGTTGGAGGAGTACTTGCGGCACTTCGTGAGTGTCAGTCAGAAGGATTGGGTACATCACCTTGATGTTGCCCAGTTTTCCTACAACTTGCGGCGCAGCGACTCTACGGGCTGTAGTCCTTTCAAGCTGGCGATTGGGCGACAACCGCTCGCCCCACACACAGCCGCTGCGGAAGAGTAGTTCCGCAGCCCTGTTGCTCTCCAATTTACCTCTAACTTGCAGGAAAGGGGTGAAATTGCGAGGGCGAGCTTGGAGAAAGCAGCTCGGCGAATGAAGAAGTGGGCGGACGAGAAGCGACAACCTCGGGAGTTTGCCGTGGGTGATCAAGTGATGGTCAAATTACTACCGCAGTAGTTCAAGGTCTTGCGTAAGGTGCACAAGGGGCTGCTGCGCAAGTATGAAGGCCCATACCCCATCGTCAAATGTGTGGGTAAGTCTGCCTACAAACTGCAGCTGCTCGCGAACCTCAAGATCCATCATGTCTTCCATGTCAGCAAGCTGAAACAATACCATGAAGACGTTGAGGATCTATACCGTGGCGTGTTGCAGCGCGCCCCGGTGACCATGACTACATCCTTTGACAAAGAAGTGAAATCTATCCTAGACACTCGACTGATTCGGCGACGCGGAGTGCCGCCAAGCCCAGAGTACTTGGTGAAGTGAAAAAATCTCCCTTACGGCGAGGCTACTTGGGAGAAGGGTGACACACTTTGGCAATACCAAGCATTTATCGACAAGTTCCAGAAGCAGCTCGTGACGAGGACGCCTGCGCATTAGGTGGGGGAGAGTGTTAGGGACTTAGAAAATTTCAGTCTAAGTTCCTAGCCCAAACCGAAGTGGGCTTGTCAAGGAGGCCCAACCTCAACACCATTTGGGGAAGGTGAAGAGACTTGCAACCTCCTCCATCAATGCCATCAATGCCATGGGATGCCAAGAGTCATGCATAACCCACAAATTTGTTAGTAGGCTTAGTAGGTATTTAGTGTAGACATTAGTGGGTGTCTTTAATGCAGACTTAGTGGGTGAGTTATGTACATGATCCTATAAATAGGGGAGTTGGCTAATACCAAAGACAACAAGAGAGAGTTGTATCTTGTAGTGTTATTTTCTAAATAAATAGAGTACTTAATTTTTTCTGCGGAACCACTACTCCTTTCTCTTTTCTCTACTTTTGCATTTAGTCGTATGGCGTGAAGGTCCTGGCTAGCAAACAGAGAGCAAGGCTTGCCCTCTTCGAGCAGGAAGGCGGGCGCCGCACGAACTTTTGCTAGGCGAAAAGCTTAAGTCTGTGACACCGGGGTATGTTTTATAAGCTTTTTGTGGTTTCGGGCGCGGATCCGAGCGCTCGGATCCACACTGTAGCCGCCTTAAAGGGCGATCTGGTGATGCATACCACAACTGGACGCAAGGCAGTGCCGTGCAGGGTTGGCTAGCCATGTGGCGGTGTGCCACTAGCTGCAGGCGCGTTAGGAAGCGACGGCGATGCGCGTGGTGCGCGATGTGACACGCACATGGCCAAGTAGCAAGTAAAGGAACTTTTCGGCATCCACTGTAGCGACCCCGAAACTATCGAATCGCCTTGTTTTGGTTAGCTAGGGTCGCCCGAAGTGGGTTTTTCGGGCGCCTGAAAGTAGATTTCGAGTGCCTGAATCGACTATTTTTGGCTATTTAACGCACGGAGCCCCTCTCGTTACTTCTTTTTCTTTCTTCTGTTCGTTCCTTGGGGTTTTAGAGAGGGAAACAGAGAGTGGGAGAGAGGAAGAGGGAGACGATGATCGTGCGGGGAGTACCGTGGAGCCCACGGATCGTTCCGAGGAGTCGAGCACGGACGCGTGCGCGTGAGATCTTACGATGCGTCAACTTTGGGTTAGGTCTTGCTTTTTATATTATTTGTTTGAATTTTTTGAGAAATATTTTGTTATTATAGGTTTAGCTCGTTAATGCTTTTGGGTTTGAACTTTGAACCTTTTTGCATTTGATTGTTAGGGCTGAGACCTTCTGTGTCACGAGGTTGAAGCGGAGTGCTACCGTATTTTTCGAGGTGGAGTCGTTCGTTTTACAGCGCGTCGGCTTTGGGGTAGATCTTACTTTTTATATTATTTGTTTAGATTTTTTGAGACAGATTTTGCTGCTATAGGTTTAGCTCGTTAGTATCTTTGGATTTGAGTTATGTATCTTTTGCATTTGACGGTTAGGGTCGAAACCTTCTATATCGTGCGGTTGGAGCGGAGTACCGCTAAATTTTTCACGGTAGAGCCGTTCGCGTGTGGTGATCACCATTGAGCATGCTGTCTTTCTGCCATCCGTGTTCTGCCATAATTTGCTATCCATGTGGGTTTCATGTCGTTGGGAATGGCAGAGTACTTATATATGTCTGCTTGCTAGATGTAGGTATTTTGATTGTCTTTCTATTGATCAATAATTGTAGAGATATACTTGTGTACGATTGATTTGTGCTTTATAATTTTTAGACGGTTCAGGCTAGGGTTAAAAAATATTATTATTTTATTGTTAGGGGGTTATATGTGTTGGCTATTTATTTATGGGTTAAAAATATATCCAACTTCATGTCCCGTGACAATAGGCCCAGGAGACTACTAAGTTGAGTGGGGTTGCGGTCCACAATAGACCTAACGGCAAGATGCCCAATAATAGACGTAACATCCTGATGGGTTAAGTCTGGTCAAGACCCGTAGACACTATATCTGTGCGCTTTAAATGAATTGGTTGCGTAATTCTAACAGTTCACGCTTTTGGGATTAATGGTTAGCGCCAACGATTCGCGAACTTCGGGGTAGGTACTACTAACTGTACGATTGGGTTTATTTAATTATCGGATGATTCATATTGTTGACCGGATTGACGTTCCGTTCTGAGTGGTTGATTGTTAGAGATGGGTGGTATCTAGGTAGTGATATTTCTGTTATGTCATGCTGACACAGAGGTTGCATTTGCCTTGAGATTTCGTGGGTTGTTATAACACCCCCGGAATTTGAATTAGTCCTATATATAAATGATATAATAGGACTGAATCTCTTAACCCAACTATAACATTTTGGATGGTAGCAAGGCCCAAGAGGTTGAAAGGGTTGCGTGTTAGGACTAGAGTAGTTCTAGGATGGATGACTTCCGGGAAAGTTGGGGCGTCATAGTTGGTATCAGAGCCAATCATCAGCCGGAAATGTAAGATGAGTCTCGGCTGAGTCAAGTTTATTTAGCGGGTAGAGCGCGACTCTCCGGCTAATGACCGTTGTGGGTGGAGTGCAGCTCTCGTCTCACATCGTCTAATACTTGTGAGTGTACCTAAGCCTGAAGAGGACATCAAGGCATAAAAGGGGGAGGAATGTGCCACCCCCGAAATTTGGATTAGTTCTATATATAAATAATATAATATGGCTAAATCTCTTAATCCGGCTATAGCATTTTTTATGGTAGTAATGTGCAAGAGATTAAGATGGTTAAGTGTGCCAGAGATAGAGTAGTTTTAGGATGGGTGACCTCCTGGGAAGTTGGGACGTCACAATCGTGGGCCAATGTGCTTGGGTGTGTGTGCCCGGGGCACTGTGATCGAGATGTTGAGTACTTCTACTGTTGAGGGCTCGTGAGTTGACTATGGAATTTCTATTTTGTGTCATCGATGATATGAGAAATCATCGTTTGATCATAGTCTGCATGCCACATCGAGTTTTATTAGGATTTACCTATGTGATATCAGAAAGAGAGATGATAATGGGAGGCTACCAGTCGGCAGCCGCACTAGCGGTAGTGTGGCCCAAACGATAGAGGGAGCTAGGTTTGTGGTGACCCAGATCTCCGCAGGGCTTCTACAGTGCGATTAGCAGCTTCTGGAGGCCTCTGTGGCATGTCGGCCGTATTTCTGCACCAATTTGGACTTAAGTGATGGACTTCGGGTGTGTAATGGATCACGTGAGTGATCGGAGGACCCCGTCGGATGTTTAGATGTGGTTTCGCGCGAAATGGATATCAAAATTGGACTCAGCGCGGAATTTGTGTAAAGAACACTTCTCCGAGAATTTTCGGCAAATTTTAGAAGAGGAATTTGGCAAATCGGACTTCGGATTTGGATTCAGCGCGCGAAAACGGTCAAGATGGACTATTTATTTGTATTTTTCGGAGTCCGGATGCGAAAACACGGATTTCGAGGTGTTTGGTACTGTTCCGGCCGCCGGAGGGGCGCCGGCGGCGGCGGCGGGCGGCGGAGCGCGGCGGCTGGCGGCGGCGGAGGCGCGCGGTCCACCGCGGAGGCGTGCACCCGGGGGGCTGGCCACGTGGCGGCTCCCAGTTGGCGGGCGCAGCAGGCGCGGTCCACGGGATCGTCGCGGGTGCACGGTGGACCGGGTGCGGACACGTGGCTGTTTTGGTTGGCGGGTTCTGGTGCGCGCGGTCCACGCGACGGGAGGCAGTGCCTCGGGGCGCGTGCCCGATGTGCGGCAGCGGGAGGCGCGGTCGCGCACGTGGGCGCGGCGTGGGCGCGGTCGGGGGCGACGTGGGGGCGCCACGTGGCACCACGTGGTTGGTCGGGCGCAGCGGAGCACAGCACAGTGCTTGGACACGTGGCGCTGCGTGGTTCGCTGGCTCAGGTGCGCCGGGCGCGGGGAGCAGTGCTGGGCCACGTGGCGGCCCGTGAGCGTTCCGGGCGCACACAGTAACGGGCCCGGCCCGTTACTGTAGCAGCCCGGAAGTGCCAAGCGCCCGAAACTTTGGGCCAAAAGTCCAAAATTCGGATTTTCGGGCTGGGCCTATAAATAGCTGTCTTGTGGGGGAGTTTTGCCCCCTTTCCCGAGCTCCCCTGCCCATGGCCCCTTTAGCAAAGTTGGAGATCTTCATCTTGCGCATCTTCTGGCAGAGGCCCGGATTTTTTGGAAGCCGCGGCGTCGACGACTTCGGCATCGGAGCGCAGTGTGGCGATTTTTCATCGGAGGCCCGTTATCATCGCAGTTTGATCTGAGAGGTCTACCGAGCTACTCCGTCAGTATTTTTGGACGATTTCTGCGGCGTTGGAATCACGAGAGGTACGTCTTCGACTTTCGTGTTGATTATCTTGCTGGATTCAGAGTTTATGATGCGGTTTTCGAGGCATTTCTAAGCCGCTGTTTTCTGGTGGAGTTTTTGGACAGCGGCCCCTTGCCGGAATTTTATCTCCGCACCCGAGTGTCGGATCGAGATGAGCCTATACACTTTTTGGATCTACTCGTCGCAAGGATTATCATTGTATTTTTCCGGGATTTTTCTGAGGCTTTCCCGAAGGTATACTATTCCCCTTTTATCTGTGTTTGAGTTTACAGTTGTGTGGTTGTGAGTGTTTGCGCACCTGTACTGTGGAATTTGTAACTCGGCCTACGGGGCTCGGATTTGGGCGTGCAGGTACCCGTTTCGAAGGTCTCGACGAGACGCTCGCTGTGATATTTTATTGGAATTTTTGGAGTTCGTTTTACAGGTGAAAATTTCGCATTAAGGGGACTGTTCCCAGCAGATTTGTGATGCTTGGATTTTATGGAATTAAGTGTAACTTTGGGTTGTGTTTTTGTACCCAGGAGGTATTGATCACTGTTCCTGTATTGTTGGATTGGTGGGTGTGTAGAGATATCTGTTTCTGGACTTTCTCAGCTGTGCGACTCCGGACAGTTAGCATTTTCAGGTGGGTGGCCTTGTCTCCAAGATTGATGGACTGTGCTTTAAATCTGCTATAGTAGGACTATGCATGATAGTGAAATGCTTGTGCAGCATGTTAGAATGTAGGAATTGCTATTCCTTGTATTATCTGATGGTATTGTCATCTCCTTGCTTTCTACCATCTGTATATTATAGTTATTGGAACTTGACCTAGCACCCCGTCATATGTTGCATGTGTAACCAGACTAGTAGAAAACCCTCACGTGGGCTAGGGTTATTTCTGCTTTAGACATCCACACTTCTACTTTCCTGGACATAGTGTTCTTCCTCGCCCGGGTAGTGGGCCGAGTGGTCAGGTGTTATCTTTTAGTGTGGGATGCATGTTACACTCGTGCTTGGGAGCAGAGTGGCGTCTGGTAGATGTAGTTGGTTGTTCTTCTGTAGCGGGAGCCGTTGGGTAGACGGCGGTCCCGAGATGTTTTATTTTTCTTGTTTTATCTGTCGCCGCTGTGTTAGTGGCAGCGGTAGATCAGTGTTAGCAGGACCTTAAACCCAGAACCTTTTTGGACACTCATATGATTTTTATCAACCAAATGGTTTCTTCCAAGCATCGTAGGGTCGCCGGAGTCGGTTCATGTTTGATTGGACGAAGGCATTAGCCCTTCGAGGCTTGGATATAAAACTTGGTTTCAACTGTTTTCCTAAAAAGAACTAAAAATCATGAAATATGGATTTCTTACAGATCAAAGGGCTTCAGTAAGAAATGTCACCTTTTCCTATAAATTAACCACCCGAGATGATTCGAGTGGTCTGGGTTCTAAGGTCTGCATTCTTCTTGGGACGAGAACAACGAGAGGCTATGCCTAAAGCCTGTTCTTGTTTGATTTGGATTGTAGGTTCTAGTCTTTCGGGGTTCCCGGACCCTTCCTCGGGTCAGTGGATGCGATGTTGGCCTGTAGAGGCAGTTGTTCGCAGTGGATGTGACTTTGTGCTATGAGTTGGTAGAGTGTGATCTAGAGGTTGTTTCTCTGATTTAGTGGTGGAGATGGTTCTCCCACTTAGCTTTGAGGATCTTGGGGGTTCTGGCAGATCGAGTCGTGGAGGTTTCCCGACTCAGCCATGGTCGTGCATTATCAGATTGAGTCGTTGAGGGTTCTCCGACTTAGCTGTTTGAGTCGAGGTTCTTTTTCCGACTGAGTTGTGTTTGAGCTTGGAGTTACCGATCTGTTTGATCGTGGATCATAGCCTGCATGAGCCGCATTTGGCTTGACAGAGATACTTTACAGAGATACTTTACAGAGATACTTGAGATGGGTTACTTTGACTCGAGCGGGTCGCTCCCCTCGAGGGCCACTCCGGAGTAGGCGAGGCCGGGTTGTGTACCGGCGTGAGATTGAGCTTTTCTTTCGCGACTTGTCGTTGCATTTGTCCCTCTGGCTGTGCTGGTGTTGGCAGTCATGGACGTCCTACGTAAGTCCGCTCCTCCGGGACGTAACGGCAGTAGGTTGGCGCATGTTGGCAGTCATGGACGTCCTACGTAAGTCCGCTCCTCCGGGACGTAACGGCAGTAGGTTGGCGCAGGCTTGACTGGACCTGATGAGGCAGTCAGTTCAGATTGGGTGATCAGAGATGAGAGTTAGTTGTGGCACCATGTTCTTTCTGTTCCACTCCTTGAGCATCTAGGTAGAGGCATAGTAGCTGTAGAGTTTACTTTTCCAGCTTTCCTTACAGCATTGCTTTTGTTACTTTATGCCTCTAGTGGACTTAGTGGGCAGACCGTCGGGCTTGTTGGCGGCACCCACTGAGAACTACTTGGGACGTAGTTCTCACACCCGTCGTGGTGTCTTTTCCCACAGGAACTTCTACTCTGGTTCCTGTTGTTCCTGTTGCTGATCCTTCTGACCGAGCGAGGGAGTCGCGAGCTAGTTTCCTACCCGTCGTTGGAGTGTAGCGGTACCCCTTCTGAGGAGAGCTTCAGTAGATTAGTTATTTTATTTTCCTTCTTTGAGAGACTGTTGTAGTGAGGATTGTTCTGTATTGAGAGCCTGTACACTGATGTATTTATTGGAGATACCTCCCGGTTGAGTTCTGAGTTGTATATGAGGATATTGTATGATTATCTTTTGGGAGACGGACATTGTTGTATTATTTCCAGTTGTACAGTGATTGATTTAGTTATACAGCAGACTTTTTATTTTTTAGCTCTGATATCTGTTTAGCTGTAGTACTTTTCTTGCAGGTATGACGCTTCGCCTATGCTGGTTTGGCATAGGTGGCGGATCTGTTGGCGAGCCGGGTCGCAGTTTCGACCCCGGGGCGTGACAGATTAGAGTGGTATCAGAGCCTAGGTTGTAGGTCATTGAGGACTTAGACACCCTAGGCTTGTGGTTGGACATTAGGATGACTACGTGAGAGTCGTGACTTTTAGCGAGAGTCCTGATCGAGTTTTGTACCTCTCCCATGAGACGGGATGAGTGATTGGCATGTTTATGCTCCTAAGCGATTATGTTGGCTGCAGACAACATAATGCTGTGGAATTGATAACATGTCTTAGACTTTCGCTGGATTGGGTCGTATGGTTGTTGTGTCCTGATGTTTGTTATTGTGCAGTGGTCTACGATGCTTGTGAGACGTCGTGCTGTGAGGAATGCGCTTTCCGCATCTGATTAGTAACCCGAGCAGCGGGAGGCAGAGCTATCAGAGCAGAGCGAGACCCAAGAGTTATGGATCCAGATGGCACAGACGTCGGAGGCTGTCCGATGCCAGGAGGAGGCCATGGAATGTTTGATGCGCTTGTTGGAGCAGAGAGCACAGTTAATTACAGTACCGCTTGAGTGTCCTCCAGTACTCTCTTCCTATGCAGTGGTATCTTCAGTTGTACCAGTGGCGCCGATGGAGCGAGCAGCCCCCTCCGTGCCGACGAGCAGTGCCGAGGCACCGAGGCAGGGTGGATAGTGGATAGTAGCTGAGCTTAGGGACATCATTGATCGATGGAGCCAGTCCCGGCAGTCTGAACCATCCCGATTCATAGGTTTGAGTTGGAGCCTTTGTAGGCAGAATTGGGGTTGGTGGTGATGGAGAGACTCTCGGAGAGCCTCCATGTGCTAGGGAGTTTATACAGTTGTCGAACTGCACGCTCCAGGTTTCGAGGGACGAGGCGCATAGGATATGTTTGACGGGGAATGGTTTGCGCCAGGATACCTTTCAGTTTAGTTGGTCCCTCCGTTTTGGATTATTGACGCTTCGATGGGTAGGCATTGTGTGTGGAGCATGATGCTGCAGTTTCTTTGGATAGGGATCGGCCGCCAGAGGCGAGTTCTGGATATCGGTGCTTGGCGTCGGGTGATGGAGGACAGACTGACCGGCAGAGGCATTTCTCATCTCCGTACCTGGATGGCGAATTTTCGAGATGCCAGAGATCGGGTGGACCCCGATGGCAGCATCAGCATCTATATCAGAGTAGCGCAACGGTAGCGTGGATTTGTTATCTGCGGATGACTTTATTCGTCGCCTCAATGTGAGCAGAGACAGAGGACGTGCTCCTTTGTGGATAGTCCTGATTTTCAGGCAGATTGGGCGACAACCACTTGCTTTGAGCGGATGAATCTGTGCCGCCCGGTTGGAGGGCGCCACGGTAGTGGATCGAGTTATCGCAGGTGTGATTTCATCACAGCAGTCGGAGTAGGAGCATGTTGCATTCCTGCATGGACTGGAGGCAGATTTGTTACCACATGCACTTGAGGTACAGGTTCCTGTTAGTGTTGTGTATGTGGGGGAGGCTTGTGGTCTATGCCCTATGCAGTTGAGGCCGCGAGATATACGGGTAGACTTATTGGTAATTTTGGCAGTTCGGCGTTTCGCACCTAGTGCATGGGTTTTGGTTGGCACAGTGCCACAGGATGTTAGACTGCGGAAGGAGAGGACTTTGACCTTCTGAGAGGCAGACGAGAGGAGATTTGGTTGTTGAGGTCGTTAGAGCACACTGGTTATAGCGACAGGGTGAGAGGTGCTTACGGCGGCACCGGGACCCAAAGATATCTCTGTTGCCACGAGATTCCGGGTGTGATTTCATCTGAGCTGTTGATAATGCCGCCGGTTAGGGGAGATAGAGATTGAGTTGGCGTGGTTCGGGGAAACGCGCCACCCTCGACAGCACCTCATTGGATATTGCCAGTAGAGCTGTGAGAGCTGATGGCGCCGTTGCAGGATCTGATGGATCGAGGGGTCTGTTTGACCTAGTGCCACGCCGTTGATATACGGTGGTGATGCCACATCGTTGATACACGACTGTGAGGGCCCTTTTATGGGTCGAGTGTAGACAGGTCCAAGTATTATTCTGGACCTTTTGATGGAATTATACTCCGGCAGTTGTACGATTGATGCAGGTACAGATTTGGAATCATACGGCTGAGTATTTCGCCAAGATGGTGTTCAGGACACGGTAGGGGCATTATGTTTTAGTAAGGGCCCTATTGGATTGATTAGCGCCCTGCCACTCTTTTGGTTTGAGGAATTGTGCTCCAGCTGTACTTGATTGCTTTGGTAACTAGATCCTCCAGGGATATTATGATCTATTCCCTGAGCAGCTGGAGCATGAGAGCACTGGGGATGTGTTACCATGCTGGTGATGAAGCTGTATGCCAGATTATTGCGATACAAGTTTTAGCTTTAGAAGCTTACCTCTTGGGTCACATTGTTAGCCATAGGAGCGGCGGTGGAATTCTGGCAATGTGGATGCTATTTGAGTTTGGCTGAGATCAACCTTATTGCTGAGGTGAGGAGTTTTTTTGGTTTGGCGTGCCAGGAGAGCATGGCGAATGGATGATGTGACTGGTACTAGCGCCGATTGTAGCTTTGCCAGAGATGGGGGATGGATCTTGTGTCAGTGATGCCTCCCATAGTGGATGTGGAGTTACCATTGGGTTATTCTTGAGCATTTGTACTCACCCCGCTAGGGCCACTGTGGTGGCGGATACCTGGAACCGGAGAGCTATTTGGGGTTGAGTTTGATGATCCGTTGCTGGCGCTGGGTGGGACCGTTGCGGAACAGGGCTCGAGGTTGTGTCCCTGAGGGTCCCTTTTGACGGTAGACTGTGGTGAAGCAGTCCATGCGATTGGTCAGATCGAGAGTGTTTGAGCGAGGACCCTAGCCGATTAGGGCTTCTTTTCTTGGACGACCGTATGGGTATGTTTCGGATCGCCTGGTTGAGCTGGCACTAGGGAGCGGTTTGGTGCGTGTAATTGGTGTTCTCCTTTTCCCCAGCCTTTTTCCTCCACGTCTCAGCTCAGGAGTGTTAGGCTTGTGGATTCCTCGCCCGTGATGGACTCGTTTCCTTTGAGATCTGCGAGTACTTGTGGTACGAGGATGCCGTTGCAAATTCTGGCTCATGAGATGAGAGAATTATGCAATTGGGGCCATGCCGTACCGGTGTTGTTGTTGTTGTGGAGTAATCACGGGGAGTGACAGGTGACTTGAGAGCTGGAGATGGCAGTGTTATGTACCTACCCTTGTTTTTGTGGCCCTTTTGGGTTGAGCTAGTTTCGAGGACGAAACTTTCTTTTAGTGGGGGAGAATGTGGTGACCAGATCTCCGCAGGGCTTCTACGTAGCGATTAGCAGCTTCTGGAGGCCTCTGTGGCATGTCGGCCGTATTTCTGCACCAATTTGGACTTAAGTGATGGACTTCGTGTGGTGTGTATGGATCACGTGAGAGTGATCGGAGGACCCCGTCGGATGTTTAGATGTGGTTTCGCGCGAAATGGATATCAAAATTGGACTCAGCGCGGGAATTTGTGTAAAGACACTTCTCCGCGAATTTTCGGCAAATTTTAGAAGAGGATTTGGCAAATCGGACTTCGGATTGGATTCAGCGCGCGAAACGGTCAAGATGGACTATTTTATTTGTATTTTTCGGAGTCCGATGCGAAAACACGGATTTCGAGGTGTTTGGTACTGTTCCGGCCGCCGGTGGGCCCGGCGCGGCGGCGGGCGGCGGAGCGGGCGGCTGGCGGCGGCGGAGGCGCGCGGTCCACCGCGGAGGCGTGCACACCGGGGGGCTGGCCACGTGGCGGCTCCCAGTTGGCGGGCGCAGCAGGCGCGGTCCACGGGATCGTCGCGGGTGCACGGTGGACCGGGTGCGGACACGTGGGTTGTTTTGGTTGCGGGTTCTTGGCGCGCGTCCACCACGCGACGGGAGGCATGCCTCGGGGCGCGTGCCCGACTTGCGGCAGCGGAGGCGCGGTCGCGCACGTGGGCGCGGTGCGTGGGCTCGGTCGGGGCGACGTGGGGGCGCCACGTGGACCACGTGGTTGGTCGGGCGCAGCGGAGCACAGCACAGTGCTTGGACACGTTGCGCCTGCGTGGTTCGCTGTCAGGTGCGCGGTCGCAGGGAGCAGTGCTGGGCCATGTGGCGGGTGCGTGCGGCCCGGAGCGTTCCGGGCGCACACAGTAACGGGCCCGGCCCGTTACTGTAGCAGCCCGGAAGTGCCAAGCGCTGAAACTTTGGGCCAAAAGTCCAAAATCGGATTTTCGGGCTGGGCCATAAATAGCTGTCTTGTGGGGGAGTTTTGCCCCCTTTCCCGAGCTTCCCCTGCCCATGGCCCCTTTAGCAAAGTTGGAGATCTTCATCTTGCGCATCTTCTGGCAGAGGCCGGATTTTGTGGAAGCCGCGGCGTCGACGACTTCGGCATCGGAGCGCAGGTGGCGATTTTTCATCGAAGGCCCGTTATCGTCGCAGTTTGATCTGAGAGTCTACCGAGCTACTCCGTCAGTATTTTTGACGATTTCTGCGGCGTTGGAATCACGAGAGGTACGTCTTCGACTTTCGTGTTGATCATCTGCTGGATTCAGAGTTTATGAGTCGGTTTTCGAGGCATTTCTAAGGCCGCTGTTTTTCTGTGGGTTTTTTGGACAGCGGCCCCTTGCCGAATTTTATCTCCGCACCCGAGTGTCGGATCGAGATGAGCCTATACACTTTTTGGATCTACTCGTCGCAAGGATTATCATTGTATTTTTCCGGGATTTTTCTGAGCTTCCCGAAGGGATACTATTCCCCTTTTTATCTGTGTTTGAGTTTACAGTTGTGTGGTTGTGATGTTTGCGCACCTGTACTGTGGAATTTGTAACTCGGCCTACGGGGCTCGGATTTGGGCGTGTGCAGGTACCCTTTCGAAGGTCTCGACGAGACGCTCGCTGTGATATTTTTATTGGAATTTTGGGAGTTCGTTTTAACAGGTGAAAATTTCGCATTAAGGGGACTGTTCCCAGCAGATTTGTGATGCTTGGATTTTATGGAATTAAGTGTAACTTTGGGTTGTGTTTTTGTACCCAGGAGGTATTGATCACTGTTCCTGTATTGTTGGATTGGTGGGTGTGTAGAGATATCGTTTTTCTGGACTTTCTCAGCTGTGCGACTCCGGACAGTTAGCATTTTCAGTGTGGTGGCCTTGTCTCCAAGATTGATGGACTGTGCTTTAAATCTGATAGTAGGACTATGCATGATAGTGAACTGCTTGTGCAGCATGTTAGAAGTAGGAATTGCTATTCCTGTATTATCTGATGGTATTGTCATCTCCTTGCTTTCTCTACCATCTGTATATATAGTTATTGAACTTGACCTAGCACCCCGTCATATGTTGCATGTGTAACCAGACTAGTAGAAAACCCTCACTGTGGGCTAGGTTATTCTGCTTTAGACATCCACACTTCTACTTTTCCCCTGGACATAGTGTTTCTTCCTCGCCCGGGTAGTGGGGGCCGAGTGGTCAGGTGTTATCTTTTAGTGTGGGATGCATTTTACACTCGTGCTTGGGAGCAGAGTGGCGTCTGGTAGATGTAGTTTTTGTTCTTTCTGTAGCGGAGCCGTTGGTATACGGCGTCCCGGAGATGTTTAAGAGTTTTATTTTTCTTGTTTTATCTGTCGCCGCTGTGTTCGTGGCAGCGTAGATCAAGTGTTAGCAGGACCTTAAACCCAGAACCTTTTTGGACACTCATATGATTTTTAATCAACCAAGGTTTCTTCCAAGCATCGTAGGGGTGCGCCGGAGTCGGTTCATGTTTCTTGACTAGGCCTTAGCCCTTCGAGGCTTGGATATAAAACTTGGTTTCAACTGTTTTCCTAAAAGAACTAAAATCATGAATTGGATTTCTTTACAGATCAAAGGGCTTCAGTAAGAAATGTCACCTTTTCCTATAAATTAACCACCCGAGATGATTCGAGTGGTCTGGGTTTCTAAGGTCTGCATTCTTCTTGGGACGAGAACAACGAGAGCTATGCCTAAAGCCTGTTCTTGTTTTGATTGGATTGTAGGTTCTAGTCTTTCGGGGTTCCCGGACCCTTCCTCGTGTCAGTTGGATTGCGAATGTTGGCCTGTAGAGGCAGTTGTTCGCAGTGGATGCGACTTTGTGCTATGAGTTGGTAGAGTGTGATCTAGAGGTTTGTTCTCTGATTTAGTGGTGGAGAGGTTCTCCCACTTAGCTTTGAGGTCTGGGGTTCGGCCGATCGAGTCGTGGAGGTTTTCCCGCCTCAGCCATGGGTCGTTATGCATTATCAGATTGATCGTTTAGGGTTCTCCGACTTAGCTGTTGA
>CM055069.1:4452525-4458837 GCA_029204045.2 Tillandsia leiboldiana | reverse complement strand
AATAGATTAGGAGTTCAAAGTTTTAGTGAAATTTAAAATTTGTAGGTTATTTTATTATATATTTATAAGTTTTAAAAATTCATTATCTATTATTAAAAGTTTTAAAAATTACATTAATTATATATATTTTTTGTTACTAATTAATGAAATAGATAAGGATCTCAACTTTTTAATTAGAAAAAATTCAGAAGGGACTTATATTTATTGAGGGTCGTATACATATAGTTCTTGAATAAATTTACATAATAAAATAACGAAACTCCTTTCCCTATTTCGGTACATTCTTAAAGAATTATACTATTTCGGTACATTCTTAAAGAATTATATGTATTCAACTCTCAATGAATGTAACTCTTTCAGAAATAGTAGAGATTAAGCATGAACATAATATACTAAAATTCCTAAACTTACTTTAATATATATTGTCAAAATGTCACCAAAATATTTTGTCATCTCTCTTATAAATAAAAAAAGAGAAAAAAAATATTGTCGTTAACTCTTTATAAATATCTAGATCAACTCTTTATAAATATCTAGATAAAAAAAAAAAAAATACATACGAACAAAATTTATAAGCTACTATAATTGCATTTTTTTAAAGAAAGAAACTTAAAATACTTAGAAGTTAAACTACTTGTTCTAATTCTGAGTCTACTTTTAGTATAAATTTTGAATTGAGAGTTCCCTCCCCTTCTTTTTCTAAGTTTCCCTTCCAGATTTCTTATGATGCTAAGAAAGAATAGTAGTGGGTTTGATGGTTCATTAACTGGCAACCACTCACTACAGAATTGTGTAATGGTGTTAGGGTAAGAAGAGAAGAAGACTTCCGATGGGGGCCAAGGAGGATCTAAGAGCAGAAGATCTAGGAGCGGAAGTGGAGGAAGGACGGAAGCGTCTAGACTTCCTGTATGGGTCGTCAATGGGGAGCGGGTCAGGCTCGAGCAGCAGTGAGGCCGCGGCCCAGTAATCGTCGGGGGCCCAACTTCCAGCAGGAAGTGGCCCAAGTGGCTCTCTTGCTCTTTCCACCCGATTTCTGTTTTCTTGCATTTTAGTCCAGACTTGGATGGTATTAAAGTAACAACTCCTACCTGTGATAGTCATGATAAGTGAAATAACAAATCCCAATTCTCCTCTCTCTCTCTCTCTCTCTCTCTCTCTCTCTCTCTCTTCTCTTCTCTTCTCTTCTCTTCTCTTCTCTTCTCTTCTCTTCTCTTCCCTTCTCTTACTTCCCCTCCCTCTCTCTCGATTATCCCAGTTGTGTGCAGCCTCGGACTGAAGCCCATCATCTCCCATTGCTACTTCCTCAGCTGAATTGCCTCATCGGAACAGGAGCCGCGGGATCAGGATTCTCGGATCATCATTCCTCGAGCCATACCTACAAGCTGCACACTAGTTGCTCAGAGGTAGGAATTCTATCCTTCATTCCTCTAGCCGTACCAGCGTCGCACTTAGATTGCTCGAAGTCAGTTCCATTACAACTGGTATCAGAGCAGTATCGGTCCCCCGGGCCAACGCAGTGAAAACGCAACTTGAATCCAATCTCAGATTGGGAGTCAACCGCGTTAGCCACCCGCGCAGCAAGGGTCAATCTCTGAACCTTGACAAAGGGAGGCCACTGCCGGATTTGTTGATCGGTTGAGAGGGGAGTAGCACTATTGGTCCTGCAAGGGAAAAGCGATTCAAATTCATTAGTAAAACCATGGCGGAAGGTACTCGACTGAAGGTACTTGACGAGCATGTGCGCACATTAGAGCAACAATTCCAAGAATTAATAGTGGATCATGAGAAAAAGTTTGAAACTATAAGGGGGCATATAGAAGCCATACGCACAGAGGGACAAGCCCAGTATGAGGCAATCCACAAGGAAGCTGCAAATACTTCAAGGAAGCTCGAACAGATTATGGATCTGTTGGTGCACTCACCTCAAGCCGTCGCCCCCCAAGGAGCTTCATCGTCCATCCACCAAGGAGAGAAAGGAATCCTGCCAATCCCGCTCGTTCACAGCACCAGGGAGGATAACAGTGGGTACCCGCTAACTAGCAAGAATGGTTCGTACTTACCTTTTCCAAAGTTGGAATTCCCAACGTTCCTGGGTGAACACCCGAGAAATTGGATCCGTCGATGCGAACGATACTTCGAGTTATATAATATAAAAGAGCATCAGAAGTTGGAGTTGGTTGCCCTACACTTGGAGTCCAAGGCAGATGTGTGGTTTCAAGGGTACCTGGCCGAGAACGGGCCAATTAGCTGGGCCACCTTCGTTGAAGAGGTGTGCAAGCGATTCGACAACAAGGGCCTCACAGATGTTGTAGAAGAGTTCAACAAGTTAACTCAGCGGGGGACAGTGGAGGAGTATCAAGAACAATTTGAGGATTTGAGGGCGAGGTTATTAACCACTAAGTCACAGTTTACCGCGGAGTATTTTTTGTCTAGCTTCTTGAGCGGACTGAAGGAGGAAATTAAGTCGACGGTCAAGATGTTGCAACCCAGGAGCTTAGCGCAGGCTTATGAGCAGGCCAAATTACAAGAGCAAACAATAGCAGCTATGATGCGGAGGAGCAAGTTGATGTTCAAACCTTCGGGAGGCACCAGTTTCCTTAGCCCGCAGAAAGGAGCTGGCACAGCGACCTGGGGAAGGCCTCCAGAGAACCTCAGAAAATGCCGCGAGACCCACCCTGGACAGGACATCACCCAATAGGCAATTAATCGAGCCAGAGGAGAGCAGCGGGCCTTTGTTTCCGGTGCGGGGACAAGTACAGCCCGGGGCACCAGTGTAAACCTCAAGTCATGAATGCCATACATGCCCACCAGGAAGTGACAGAGATCTTCGATGAGGAGACTTTGAATGCAGGAGAAGGAGAGGAAGAGGCTGAGAGCGAAGAGGAAGAGGAAGTGGGGTTATCTGTGCACGCCCTGAGTGCAGGAAATGCTCAAGACACCATAAAGGTGCAAGGGCAAGCTAAAGAAAAGACGTTATCCATATTGGTGGATACGGGAAGTACCCACAGCTTCATCGACATTGGTGTAGCTAAGGAGACTAAGGCCAACATCTCGACTGCAACCCCGTTGCTTGTCACGGTGGCGAATGGCCAAAAGGTGTTGAGCAAACTGAGGTGCACCAATTTCACTTGGGAAATGCAGGGAGAGGGGTATTCAGCCGACCTGAGGGTGATCAGACTAGAAGGCTCCAGCATGATCCTGGGGATCGATTGGTTGAAAAACCACGGACCAGTCACTTTTGACTATGACAGCAACCTGGTCATTATTTCGAAGGGGGAAAAAAGGATACAACTTCCAGGGATGACAGGAGCCGCCAAACTGCGGAATATCTCAGCCAAGCAACTACAGAAGGAACTCATCGAGGGGAGCTGTTGTGCCGTAGCCCAGTGGATACCAAAGGAGGAAGGCATCGAGAAGGACATTCCTGAATCGATCCAACTGCTATTGCAGAAGTTTGTCGATGTATTTCAAGAGCCAGAAGGAATGCCACCAGTGAGGACTCAAGACCATAGGATTCCGTTGTTGCCAAACTCCCAACCTGTTAATATCCGTCCCTACAGATATACTCAGGAGCAGAAGAATGAGATGGAGAGATTGATCAAGGAGATGATGCAAACAGGAGCTATACAGCCTAGCCACAGCCCCTACGCGTCTCCAGTGCTCTTAGTTAAAAAGAAAGACGGGAGCTGGCGGTTTTGTGTCGACTACCGACAATTAAACCGACTCACCGTGAAGGACAAGTATCCCATCCCCGTCATCGACGACCTCCTGGATGAATTAGGGGGTGCCACCTATTTCTCCAAAATCGACCTGAGATCGGGATATCACCAGATCCGAATGCACCCCGAAGACATACCGAAGACGGCCTTCAAGACTCATGTGGGGCACTACGAGTTCCGAGTGATGCCGTTCGGACTGACGAACGCGCCCGCAACGTTCCAGGCCATAATGAATGAGGTATTTGCTCAACTACTTCGGAAGTATGTCCTAGTTTTTTTTAACGATATACTGATTTATAGTAGGACACTGGGAGAGCACATAGAGCATTTGGAGAGTGTTCTGGGTATACTGAGAGCTAACAGGCTCTATGCGAAGCGAAACAAATGCCATTTTGGACAGAGCCAAGTGGATTACTTGGGATATGTTATCACAGACCAGGGGGTTAAGACAGATCCAAGCAAGATTGAGTCGATGTTGAATTGGCCACTTCCGAGCTCCGTCAGAGGTGTTAGAGGGTTCCTCGGGCTCACGGGGTACTACCGAAAGTTTATAAAAGGGTATGGGGTGATAAGCAAGCCGTTGACGGAGCTCTTAAAGAAGAACAACTTTCAGTGGAGTGAGGAAGCGAACAGGGCCTTCGAGAAGCTTAAGAAAACCATGACTGAGGCACCCGTGCTAGCCATGCCGGATTATTCAAAACCTTTTGTGATCGAAGCCGATGCTTGCGGCCAGGGGATTGGGGCTGTCCTCACTCAAGAAGGGAGACCCATTGCTTACCTTAGCAAGGCAATTGGGAGGAAGAACATGGGCCTCTCCACATACGAGAAGGAGTTCTTAGCCATCCTAATGGCGGTATCGAAGTGGAGACACTACCTCAGCTCTAAGCCCTTCACTATCAAGACGGATCATGAGAGCTTAAAGTACCTACTGGAGCAGAGGATCACTACGGCTGTACAGCAAAAAGGGATGTTAAAATTAATGGGGTTAGATTACACCATCTGCTATAAAAAGGGGAAGGAAAACAAGGTGGCCGATGCCTTGTCAAGAAGGGGATATGAAGAGGGAGACTCGCATGCCATATCAGTAGCGGTTCCCGAATGGGTAACCGAGGTGATTGAGAGCTACAAGGGGGACGATGCATGTCAAAGGCTTATCACCAGCCTCACTTTACAAGGTTCTAAGGGAGAACCCTATTCGTATGGCCACGGATTAATCAAGCGCAAGGGCCGGCTGTACATCGGATCAGGAGGGAACCTAAGGAAGAAGGTGTTAGATCTGATGCATGGGTCTCCGTTGGGGGGTCACTCTGGGCAACAACACACATATCAGAGAATCAAGCAGACCTTTTTTTGGCCAGGAATGAAGTCGGACGTCAAGGAGTTAGTGAGGAATTGTGAGGTTTGCATTCGGAACAAGATCGACAACACTCCCTATGCCGGACTCTTACAGCCACTACCCGTGCCTACACAAATCTGGAAGGAAGTGAGCATGGATTTCATTGAGGGGTTGCCACGATCAGAATGGAGGGACTCAATTATGGTGGTAATTGATCGGTTCACGAAATATGGTCATTTCGTCGCCTTGAGTCATCCCTACACAGCCGCAGAAGTGGCTCGTGTCTTCTTTGATACAGTTTATAGACTGCATGGCCTGCCGGAGGTGATAGTGACAGATAGGGACAAAGTATTTACCAGCCAGATGTGGCAAGGGATTTTTCAGTTGATGGGTATAAAACTGCACATGAGTTCCGCCTATCACCCGCAGTCCGACGGGCAAACGGAAAGGCTCAACCGATGTTTGGAGACCTATCTTCGATGTTTATGCTTCCATCACCCCCACAGGTGGCATAAATGGTTGGCGCATGCGGAGTGGTGGTACAACACCAACCACCATACCTCTCTGGGAACTACACCGTACCAGGCCTTATATGGGCAGGCTCCCCCAAATCCCTTAGTGGCAAATCTAGGACAGAGCATCAATGAGGAAGCACGAGAATGGGGCCAAGAAAGAGAAAGATTGAACCGAGACCTCAGGGATCAACTACTGGCGGCACAGCACCGGATGAAACAATTCGCCGACAAGCGAAGAGTGGACCGAGAATTCCAAGTCGGCGATTTTGTTTACCTCAAGCTGCAACCTTACCGGCAGTTGTCCGTCGCCGTGAGAAGAAATGTGAAGCTTACCTCAAGGTACTATGGACCTTTCGAAGTGGTGGAGAAAGTCGGGCCCGTCGCTTACCGCTTGCGATTACCTGAAGGGTCGAAGATTCACCCTGTTTTTCACGTGTCCTTACTGAAGAAGGGTCCGGCGAAAGGAAGCCATGTGACACCCACGGCACCGCTGGTCGGGGAAGGGGGTCAGTTACTTGCAGCACCCGAGCGGATCCTGGACCGGAGAATGATTCGCCAGGGAGACAGGGCGGCCACTCAGATTTTGGTCAAATGGAGCAACCTGCCGGAGGAATCAGCCACCTGGGAGGATTACCGATTCCTCAAGTCGCAATTCCCGCGATTTGATCCTTGAGGACAAGGATCTCGTAAGGAGGAGGGATTGTAATGGTGTTAGGGTAAGAAGAGAAGAAGACTTCCGATG
>CM055069.1:4435025-4450025 GCA_029204045.2 Tillandsia leiboldiana | reverse complement strand
CTATAATCTATATAATATAGAACTTCTACTTTTTTAAAGATATTTACTACATCTTTGACAATTTATAGGAAATTTACAAGCATATGTCATATTCTGAAAAAAAATTCTTATCAATTCCAAAGGAAATTTCGAAAAAATTCTTTTTAAGACATTTTTTAGATCTTCCCAAAAAATTTAGAGAATTCTTTTTAAGACACTTTTTAATAGATTTCGCACAAGTTCCCAACTAGCAAAATTAGCTACTTTGGTTTGATGTGATATATGATGTGATATTAGATTTTTTTATATTTTGCACAGTTTTTTAAAAAAATTTAGTGATTTGATGCGATATTTCCCACTATTCTTCATAGATATTCATAGATTTTGTTAGATTTAGCCAGATTCCCTGATTATTTCTCTTGGTATCCATAAGATTGTATTCTATTTCTATAATAGTATAATATTCCTAGCTACTTTGGTTTGATGTGATATGTGATGTGATATTAGATTTTCCTATATTTTGCACAAGTTTTTAAAAAACTTGCCCAACTTTTGAAAAAAATCTTTCATGAATTTAGTGATACATTTAGCTATTTGATGTGACATATAATATAATATTGGATTCTCTAGATTTGCACACCTTTTGAAAAATTATTAATAATTTTACATGATTTTAACTAATTTTTTACTATTCTTGTTAGATTTACTCTTGATGTGATATTAGTTTTTTTGATGTGATGTTATATTCCTTTTAAGAGATTTTGCATAGATTCCTAAAAATTTTCTAGGAAAATTTCTCTTCCTAGCTACTTTGATTTGATGTGACATGTGATGTGATATTGGACTCTTGATGTGATATTATTTTTTTTGATGTGATGTTATACACTTTTTAATAGATTTTGCACAAGTTCCCAACTAGCAAAATTAGCTACTTTGCACAGTTTTTTTTAAAAAATTAGTGATTTGATGTGATATTTCCTACTATTCTTCATAGATATTCATAGATTTTGTTAGATTTAGCCAGATTCCCTGATTATTTCTCTTGGTATCCATAAGATTGTATTCTATTTCTATAATAGTATAATATTCCTACCTACTTTGGTTTGATGTGATATGTGATGTGATATTGTATTTTCCTATATTTTGCATAACTTTTTAAAAAACTTTAGTGATTTGATGTGATATTTCCCACAATTCTTTATAGATATTCATAGATTTTGTTAGATTTAGCCATATTCCCTACGATGACTATTCCTCTGGGTATCCATAAGATTGCATTTTATTTCTATAAATAGTAATTTTGGCAATGTAGTCTATCATTGACTCTTTGCAATCTTAAGTAAACAAGGTAATGGAAAATAAACAAAATAACATTGTCCCTTATACTATTAATTACTAGAATAGCCGATATTTATTCTCTCATAATAATTGTCCTATTGTTTACTACTAGGTGTTGTCTAGCTGTTGTCCTACTTACAAGTTATTGATTACTATAAAGGTATGATTCTTTTTCTTGCTTTTTTTGTAGAAACTAAACAAAGATATATTTACAGAAATACCGTCGGACATCGAAATCTCTTCCAGGTAGTCTCATTACCATATTATATTATGCAATATTTTATATGTTCTTTTTTTAAAATTTTTAACATGTATAAATCTTTTTATGAACAGTTCAGGTCAATCCGCTCATAACTTACCTGACATACAACGTTCGAAGAAACGTCGGCTTACGTAAGATATCTAATCTATTATAGAATATGAGTATAATTTATTTATTTATCTATTATAGAATATAAGCATAATTTATTTTTTTATTATTGTTGTAGGTTTAATGAAGAAAATACATCTAGCGAACAGAATAAATGAAGAACTACCAATTGTCCTCTATATAGTTTACCTACTTATTGAACAGTTACTACTATATTGATGTTTATGAAGTAAGACATTATGTCTAAACTTCTACTCTTTATGTAATACATGTAGTTTACTTTAAAATATAATATTTCTGAACTTTATTTAATATATAATATTAAATATCTAATACTTTATTAATGTAATGTTTGATATTTAATTATAGTGTAACTCCCGCAGCGAAGCGCGGGGTATTAACCTAGTATATATATATATATATAATACTACGGATTTTGTTCACATATGACTCAATTTTATATTCGCCTCTATGCAAAGATTTACTCTGCTGTTAGTATTGTAATATGCTTGTAAATAAATTCTTAGTATCATCATAGCTTTTGGATTCAGATTTTGAAATTTTGGTTAGCGATATTTTTAAATATTTTTAAAATTTTTAAAAAATACTGCTAACAAAAATATCGATACTTATATATAATGTTGTGCAGTCGCTACGGTGTATAGCGACATATTACTACGATCTGTCAAAAATATATATCCCTATAACCTAATTTTGAATATACATTGGATAATAATAGGACACTTGTTCAAAAATATTTCAAAAATATATTTTTATAATCTAATTTTATTATAATAAAAATTTATCAAATTTAAATTTAAATTTTAAATTTAATAATCAAATTTAATTTTGAATATTTAAAAATCTACCTCGAATATAATCCGTTGACATCTCTAGCAATAATAAAGTGTTCTGACTTGATTTTTATCAAAAAAATAATTAATTTATTTTAGTGTGGGCAGATAACTTGGTGAAGAACAAAAAAAAAACGAAAAAAAAAAAGAAAAAAAAAAAGGAAAAAAAAAAATAAAAAAAAAAAAAAGAAGGAAGTTTTGTGTTTCAATCAAAAAAAGGGGCAATTTCCTATATACCTCTAACAATTTTTTTGTTTTTAGATTTACCCCTCTTAGAAGGCTAATATTAAAACTACCCTTCTTACGTTCCAACTTCTTTCTAAAATACCCCTGAAGTTAAACTCTTTGGAGCTGTCGTTATCTGTGTGAAATTACTATTT
This sequence comes from Tillandsia leiboldiana, assembly GCA_029204045.2. Lineage (NCBI taxonomy): Eukaryota > Viridiplantae > Streptophyta > Magnoliopsida > Poales > Bromeliaceae > Tillandsia > Tillandsia leiboldiana. The sequence continues at coordinate 4,447,104 of CM055069.1, read as the reverse complement.
TGCCCTTTCAAATATACCCTTCTACCATAACCAACTTTTCTTATGTACCCTTAAAATTTTCAATAGTTTTGGTAGATAGGGACAAAATAGGTATATCTGATAGTTTTCAACTTCGATTATTATTTAACTCTAGTTTAACCCTAGTTAACTTAACAAAGGGAAACGGTAGGGGTATTTTTAATAACGGTGGAACGTATGAAGGGTATATTGAGAAAAAAAAAAATAAGAAGAATAAATCAGATATTTCTTCAGATTTCAGGGATACACAGACAATTATCTCTAAAAAAAAATTAGGATGCTGACTCAACTACAAGATATATATTGTGATCACAATATTGATGCATTTTAACACTTTTTGAATTTTCTTTATTTGTTGATTTGCTTATTTAATTGCTCTTTTAAAAACCTATATTAGTATATTGTAGCTACTTCTATAGTTTATTTGGTGATGAATTTTAGTGATTATTACAAGTATTTAACGATATATTGTTTTAAGGGTTTGTCGTGAAACACTGTATTTAATAATATTCTTAACTGTTAATTATTACTCAAAAAAAAAAAAAAAATTCATAGCAGCTTAAATTACACAGATAATATAATTTCATGTGTGTATAATTGTGCATGCCCATAATAAAATTTGGCTAAGTTGGTGAAGGACTCATCGTTCTTCGATGAATATCTATCACACATAATACTTTTTTTTTTTCGTTAATAAATATTTATCACAAATACCAAGTTTTTTTTTTTTTTTTTTTTAAAGAAAGATAACAACGTCTATTTTTTAAAAAATAAATTTAGCTGAAATTTAAAATTTTAATTTTTTTTTGTCACACATATGCTAGAGACAATCGGTTATCACACGCAACAAGTTGATAATAAATTTTTAAGCTTTTGCATTTAGAAGCTCATATTCAAACGATACAAAATTACGCCAACATGGAATCAATAAATGCATGCTCTAATTAATTAAAAAGTGATTAGCACTTTTTCATGAAATTAAATCTTGTTTAACACTTGACTTCAAGGACCTGCCCACGTTCCTTTTTTTCATAATTAGCTCACCAACGCATGTTACTTAGTTGACAATTTATTTAATTAATACTTGGTTATAGTACATTTTGCGTGCGATACCTTTAATCTGAAACACGTGATGATAAAATGTATGGCGTGTCATGCTCCCAGTCCACAGCGAAAATTTCCCAAACACGCAACAAATTTATCACTCGTGCAAGGACGGACTACACATTCGCGAAGTGTCCAAAATTAATCTGTAAAAAAATTATAATGTACAGCTAAATATGTGTATCACAGTATAAATTAAAACTAAACTAATTATGATTATTATACCGCAATACATATGATATCTATCTTTAAAAAATAAATACAAATAAAATGATCTAGCCTAATCATTTGCAAGTACGATGTAACGATACAAAACTACTAATATATGGTCTACCTCTACCAAAAAGATAGCATTGGATAGGAGCTGCTATCTACGGTACATTCCTCTTATCTCGATCCATAGCTGAGACTTGAAAGGTTCTAAAAAATAGACAACAAGCGAGCATGAAAACTACAAAATACTAATTTTTAGTGGGTACGGTCGGTGACAACCACAGTCTACTCACTAGGTCTATCAAAAAAAAAAAAAGAAAAACTATAACAATAAACGAGTAACAAAGTATAATAAAATAAAATAAAATCACACAACACCAAGCTATTATGCCTCCAAATCAAAACCCACGCTCATCACTAACCCAAACTCCTGCAATCAACGGAAAACCCCAAAGGAAAGACGAGAACCCGAACACTCAGCACAACACTAATCGACTACATGGAACATAAGACCGAATCATGAACTGACTGACTCCCCAGTCCAATCAAGCCTGCGCTGCCTACTGCTCAGACTATACAGCCGCAGGTGCGTTCGCCAACAGATGGGCACATGCCATATCTCCATAATGTCCGAGTTACACATCCGATAGTTCGCCCGTCAACAGTATACATCAACCTTGTCACGCCCCGGGGTCGAAACTGCGACCCGGCTCGCCAACAGATCCGCCACCTATGCCAAACCAGCATAGGCGAAGCGTCCTACCTGCAAGAAAAGTACTACAGCTAAACAGATATCAGAGCTAAAAAATAAAAAGTCTGCTGTATAACTAAATCAATCACTGTACAACTGGAAATAATACAACAATGTCCGTCTCCCAAAAAGATAATCATACAATATCCTCATATACAACTCAGAACTCAACCGGGAGGTATCTCCAATAAATACATCAGTGTACAGGCTCTCAATACAGAACAATCCTCACTACAACAGTCTCTCAAAGAAGGAAAATAAAATAACTAATCTACTGAAGCTCTCATCAGAAGGGGTACCGCTACACTCCAACGACGGGTAGGAAACTAGCTCGCGACTCCCTCGCTCGGTCAGAAGGATCAGCAACAGGAACAACAGGAACCAGAGTAGAAGTTCCTGTGGGGAAAAGACACCACGACGGGTGTGAGAACTACGTCCCAAGTAGTTCTCAGTGGGTGCCGCCAACAAGCCCGACGGTCTGCCCACTAAGTCCACTAGAGGCATAAAGTAACAAAAGCAATGCTGTAAGGAAAGCTGGAAAAGTAAACTCTACAGCTACTATGCCTCTACCTAGATGCTCAAGGAGTGGAACAGAAAGAACATGGTGCCACAACTAACTCTCATCTCTGATCACCCAATCTGAACTGACTGCCTCATCAGGTCCAGTCAAGCCTGCGCCAACCTACTGCCGTTACGTCCCGGAGGAGCGGACTTACGTAGGACGTCCATGACTGCCAACATGCGCCAACCTACTGCCGTTACGTCCCGGAGGAGCGGACTTACGTAGGACGTCCATGACTGCCAACACCAGCACAGCCAGAGGGACAAATGCAACGACAAGTCGCGAAAGAAAAGCTCAATCTCACGCCGGTACACAACCCGGCCTCGCCTACTCCGGAGTGGCCCTCGAGGGGAGCGACCCGCTCGAGTCAAAGTAACCCATCTCAAGTATCTCTGTAAAGTATCTCTGTAAAGTATCTCTGTCAAGCCAAATGCGGCTCATGCAGGCTATGATCCACGATCAAACAGATCGGTAACTCCAAGCTCAAACACAACTCAGTCGGAAAAAGAACCTCGACTCAAACAGCTAAGTCGGAGAACCCTCAACGACTCAATCTGATAATGCACGACCATGGCTGAGTCGGGAAACCTCCACGACTCGATCTGCCAGAACCCCAAGATCCTCAAAGCTAAGTGGGAGAACCATCTCCACCACTAAATCAGAGAAACAACCTCTAGATCACACTCTACCAACTCATAGCACAAAGTCGCATCCACTGCGAACAACTGCCTCTACAGGCCAACATCGCATCCACTGACCCGAGGAAGGGTCCGGGAACCCCGAAAGACTAGAACCTACAATCCAAATCAAACAAGAACAGGCTTTAGGGCATAGCCTCTCGTTGTTCTCGTCCCAAGAAGAATGCAGACCTTAGAACCCAGACCACTCGAATCATCTCGGTGGTTAATTTATAGGAAAAGGTGACATTTCTTACTGAAGCCCTTTGATCTGTAAGAATTCATATTTCATGATTTTTAGTTCTTTTTAGGAAAACAGTTGAAACCAAGTTTTATATCCAAGCCTCGAAGGGCTAATGCCTTCGTCCAATCAAACATGAACCGACTCCGGCGACCCTACGATGCTTGGAAGAAACCATTTGGTTGATAAAAATCATATGAGTGTCCAAAAAGGTTCTGGGTTTAAGGTCCTGCTAACACTGATCTACCGCTGCCACTAACACAGCGGCGACAGATAAAACAAGAAAAATAAAACATCTCGGGACCGCCGTCTACCCAACGGCTCCCGCTACAGAAGAACAACTAACTACATCTACCAGACGCCACTCTGCTCCCAAGCACGAGTGTAACATGCATCCCACACTAAAGATAACACCTGACCACTCGGCCCACTACCCGGGCGAGGAAGAACACTATGTCCAGGAAAGTAGAAGTGTGGATGTCTAAAGCAGAAATAACCCTAGCCCACGTGAGGGTTTTCTACTAGTCTGGTTACACATGCAACATATGACGGGGTGCTAGGTCAAGTTCCAATAACTATAATATACAGATGGTAGAAAGCAAGGAGATGACAATACCATCAGATAATACAAGGAATAGCAATTCCTACATTCTAACATGCTGCACAAGCATTTCACTATCATGCATAGTCCTACTATAGCAGATTTAAAGCACAGTCCATCAATCTTGGAGACAAGGCCACCCACCTGAAAATGCTAACTGTCCGGAGTCGCACAGCTGAGAAAGTCCAGAAACAGATATCTCTACACACCCACCAATCCAACAATACAGGAACAGTGATCAATACCTCCTGGGTACAAAAACACAACCCAAAGTTACACTTAATTCCATAAAATCCAAGCATCACAAATCTGCTGGGAACAGTCCCCTTAATGCGAAATTTTCACCTGTAAAACGAACTCCAAAAATTCCAATAAAATATCACAGCGAGCGTCTCGTCGAGACCTTCGAAACGGGTACCTGCACGCCCAAATCCGAGCCCCGTAGGCCGAGTTACAAATTCCACAGTACAGGTGCGCAAACACTCACAACCACACAACTGTAAACTCAAACACAGATAAAAGGGGAATAGTATACCTTCGGGAAAGCCTCAGAAAAATCCCGGAAAAATACAATGATAATCCTTGCGACGAGTAGATCCAAAAAGTGTATAGGCTCATCTCGATCCGACACTCGGGTGCGGAGATAAAATTCCGGCAAGGGGCCGCTGTCCAAAAACTCCACCAGAAAACAGCGGCTTAGAAATGCCTCGAAAACCGCATCATAAACTCTGAATCCAGCAAGATAATCAACACGAAAGTCGAAGACGTACCTCTCGTGATTCCAACGCCGCAGAAATCGTCCAAAAATACTGACGGAGTAGCTCGGTAGACCTCTCAGATCAAACTGCGACGATAACGGGCCTCCGATGAAAAATCGCCACACTGCGCTCCGATGCCGAAGTCGTCGACGCCGCGGCTTCCAAAAATCCGGGCCTCTGCCAGAAGATGCGCAAGATGAAGATCTCCAACTTTGCTAAAGGGGCCATGGGCAGGGGAGCTCGGGAAAGGGGGCAAAACTCCCCCACAAGACAGCTATTTATAGGCCCAGCCCGAAAATCCGAATTTTGGACTTTTGGCCCAAAGTTTCAGGCGCTTGGCACTTCCGGGCTGCTACAGTAACGGGCCGGGCCCGTTACTGTGTGCGCCCGGAACGCTCACGGGCCGCCACGTGGCCCAGCACTGCTCCCCGCGCCCGGCGCACCTGAGCCAGCGAACCACGCAGCGCCACGTGTCCAAGCACTGTGCTGTGCTCCGCTGCGCCCGACCAACCACGTGGTGCCACGTGGCGCCCCCACGTCGCCCCCGACCGCGCCCACGCCGCGCCCACGTGCGCGACCGCGCCTCCCGCTGCCGCACGTCGGGCACGCGCCCCGAGGCACTGCCTCCCGTCGCGTGGACCGCGCGCACCAGAACCCGCCAACCAAAAACAACCACGTGTCCGCACCCGGTCCACCGTGCACCCGCGACGATCCCGTGGACCGCGCCTGCTGCGCCCGCCAACTGGGAGCCGCCACGTGGCCAGCCCCCCGGGTGCACGCCTCCGCGGTGGACCGCGCGCCTCCGCCGCCGCCAGCCGCCGCGCTCCGCCGCCCGCCGCCGCCGCCGGCGCCCCTCCGGCGGCCGGAACAGTACCAAACACCTCGAAATCCGTGTTTTCGCATCCGGACTCCGAAAAATACAAATAAATAGTCCATCTTGACCGTTTTCGCGCGCTGAATCCAAATCCGAAGTCCGATTTGCCAAATTCCTCTTCTAAAATTTGCCGAAAATTCTCGGAGAAGTGTTCTTTACACAAATTCCGCGCTGAGTCCAATTTTGATATCCATTTCGCGCGAAACCACATCTAAACATCCGACGGGGTCCTCCGATCACTCACGTGATCCATTACACACCCGAAGTCCATCACTTAAGTCCAAATTGGTGCAGAAATACGGCCGACATGCCACAGAGGCCTCCAGAAGCTGCTAATCGCACTGTAGAAGCCCTGCGGAGATCTGGGTCACCACATCCTCCCCCACTAAAAGAAAGTTTCGTCCTCGAAACTAGCTCAACCCAAAAGGTGCCACAAAAACAAGGGTAGGTACATAACACTGCCATCTCCAGCTCTCAAGTCACCTGTCACTCCCCGTGATTACTCCACAACAACAACAACCACCGGTACGGCATGGCCCCAATTGCATAATTCTCTCATCTCATGAGCCAGAATTTGCAACGGCATCCCTCGTACCACAAGTACTCGCAGATCTCAAAGGAAACGAGTCCATCACGGGCGAGGAATCCACAAGCCTAACACTCCTGAGCTGAGACGTGGAAGGAAAAAGGCTGGGGGAAAAGAGAGAACAACCAATGTAGCACGCACCAAAAACCGCTCCCTAGTGCCAGCTCAACCAGGCGATCCGAAACATACCCCATACGGTCGTCCAGAGAAAAGAAGCCCTAATCGGCTAGGGTCCTCGCTCAAACACTCTCGGATCCTGACCAATCGCATGGACCTGCTTCACCACAGTCTACCGTCAAAAGGGACCCTCAGGGACACAACCTCGAGCCCTGTTCCGCAACGGTCCCACCCAGCGCCAGCAACGGAATCATCAAACTCAACCCCAAATAGCTCTCCGGTTCCAGGTATCCGCCACCACAGTGGCCCTAGCGGGGTGATACAAAATGCTCAAGAATAACCCAATGGTAACTCCACAGCCACTATGGGAGGCATCACTGACACAAGATCCATCCCCCATCTCTGGCAAAGCTACAATCGGCGCTAGTACCAGTCACATCATCCATTCGCCATGCTCTCCTGGCACAGCCAAATCCAAAAAAAACTCCTCACCTCAGCAATAAATGTTGATCTCAGCCAAACTCAAATAGCATCCACATTGGCCAGAATTCCACCGCCGCTCCTATGGCTAACACAATGTGACCCAAGAAGGTAAGCTTCTAAAGCTAAAACTTGTATCTCAATAATCTGGCATACAGCTTCATCCACACAGCATGGTAACACATCCACCAGTGCTCCTCATGCTCCCAGCTGCTCAGGGAATAGATCATAATATCCCTGGAGGATCTAGTTACCAAAGCAATCAAGTACAGCTGGAGCACAATTCCTCAAACCAAAAGAGTGGCAGGGCGCTAATCAATCCAATAGGCCTTACTAAAACATAATGCCCCTACCGTGTCCTGAACACCATCTTGGCGAAATACTCAGCCGTATGATTCCAAAATCTGTACCTGCATCAATCGTACAACTGCCGGAGTATAATTCCATCAAAAGGTCCAGAATAATACTTGGACCTGTCTACACTCGACCCATAAAAGGGCCCCACAGTCGTGTATCAACGATGTGGCATCACCACCGTATATCAACGGCGTGGCACTAGGTCAAACAGACCCCTCGATCCATCAGATCCTGCAACGGCGCCATCAGCTCTCACAGCTCTACTGGCAATATCCAATGAGGTGCTGTCGAGGGTGGCGCGTTTCCCCGAACCACGCCAACTCAATCTCTATCTCCCTAACCGGCGGCATTATCACAGCTCAGATGAAATCACACCCGGAATCTCGTGGCAACAGAGATATCTTTGGGTCCCGGTGCCGCCGTAAGCACCTCTCACCCTGTCGCTATAACCAGTGTGCTCTAACGACCTCAACAACCAAATCTCCTCTCGTCTGCCTCTCAGAAGGTCAAAGTCCTCTCCTTCCGCAGTCTAACATCCTGTGGCACTGTGCCACCAAAACCCATGCACTAGGTCGAAACGCCGAACTGCCAAAATTACCAATAAGTCTACCCGTATATCTCGCGGCCATCAACTGCATAGGGCATAGACCACAAGCCTCCCCCACATACACAACACTAACAGGAACCTGTACCTCAAGTGCATGTGGTAACAAATCTGCCTCCAGTCCATGCAGGAATGCAACATGCTCCTACTCCGACTGCTGTGATGAAATCACACCTGCGATAACTCGATCCACTACCGTGGCGCCCTCCAACCGGGCGGCACAGATTCATCCGCTCAAGCAAGTGGTTGTCGCCCAAATCTGCCTGAAAATCAGGACTATCCACAAAGGAGCACGTCCTCTGTCTCTGCTCACATTGAGGCGACGAATAAAGTCATCCGCAGATAACAAATCCACGCTACCGTTGCGCTACTCTGATATAGATGCTGATGCTGCCATCGGGGTCCACCCGATCTCTGGCATCTCGAAAATTCGCCATCCAGGTACGGAGATGAGAAATGCCTCTGCCGGTCAGTCTGTCCTCCATCACCCGACGCCAAGCACCGATATCCAGAACTCGCCTCTGGCGGCCGATCACTATCCAAGAACTGCAGCATCATGCTCCACACACAATGCCTACCCATCGAAGCGTCAATAATCCAAAACGGAGGGACCAACTAAACTGAAAGGTATCCTGGCGCAAACCATTCCCCGTCAAACATATCCTATGCGCCTCGTCCCTCGAAACCCTGGAGCGTGCAGTTCGACAACTGTATAAACTCCCTAGCACATGGAGGCTCTCCGAGAGTCTCTCCATCACCACCAACCCCAATTCTGCCTACAAAGGCTCCAACTCAAACCTATGAATCGGGATGGTTCAGACTGCCGGGACTGGCTCCATCGATCAATGATGTCCCTAAGCTCAGCTACTATCACTATCCACCCTGCCTCGGTGCCTCGGCACTGCTCGTCGGCACGGAGGGGGCTGCTCGCTCCATCGGCGCCACTGGTACAACTGAAGATACCACTGCATAGGAAGAGAGTATCTGGAGGACACTCAAGCGGTACTGTAATTAACTGTGCTCTCTGCTCCAAACAAGCGCATCAAACATTCCATGGCCTCCTCCTGGCATCGGACAGCCTCCGACGTCTGTGCCATCTGGATCCATAACTCTGGGTCTCGCTCTGCTCTGATAGCTCTGCCTCCCGCTGCTCGGTTACTAATCAGATGCGGAAAGCGCATTCCTCACAGCACGACGTCTCACAAGCATCGTAGACCACTGCACAAATAACAAACATCAGGACACAACAACCATACGACCCAATCCAGCGAAAGTCTAAGACATGTTATCAATTCCACAGCATTATGTTGTCTGCAGCCAACATAATCGCTTAGGAGCATAAACATGCCAATCACTCATCCGTCTCATGGGAGAGGTACAAAACTCGATCAGGACTCTCGCTAAAAGTCACGACTCTCACGTAGTCATCCTAATGTCCAACCACAAGCCTAGGGTGTCTAAGTCCTCAATGACCTACAACCTAGGCTCTGATACCACTCTAATCTGTCACGCCCCGGGGTCGAAACTGCGACCGGCTCGCCAACAGATCCGCCACCTATGCCAAACCAGCATAGGCGAAGCGTCATACCCTGCAAGAAAAGTACTACAGCTAAACAGATATCAGAGCTAAAAATAAAAGTCTGCTGTATAACTAATCAATCACTGTACAACTGGAAATAATACAAAATGTCCGTCTCCCAAAAGATAATCATACAATATCCTCATATACAAACTCAGAACTCACCGGGAGGTATCTCCAATAAATACATCAGTGTACAGGCTCTCAATACAAACAATCCTCACTACAACAGTCTCTCAAAGAAGGAAAATAAAATAACTAATCTACTGAAGCTCTCCTCAGAAGGGGTACCGCTACACTCCAACGACGGGTAGGAAACTAGCTCGCGACTCCCTCGCTCGGTCAGAAGGATCAGCAACAGGAACAACAGGAACCAGAGTAGAAGTTCCTGTGGGAAAAGACACCACGACGGGTGTGAGAACTACGTCCCAAGTAGTTCTCAGTGGTGCCGCCAACAAGCCCGACGGTCTGCCCACTAAGTCCACTAGAGGCATAAAGTAACAAAAGCAGTGCTGTAAGGAAAGCTGGAAAAGTAAACTCTACAGCTACTATGCCTCTACCTAGATGCTCAAGGAGTGGAACAGAAAGAACATGATGCCACAACTAACTCTCATCTCTGATCACCCAATCTGAACTGACTGCCTCATCAGGTCCAGTCAAGCCTGCGCCAACCTACTGCCGTTACGTCCCGGAGGAGCGGACTTACGTAGGACGTCCATGACTGCCAACATGCGCCAACCTACTGCCGTTACGTCCGGAGGAGCGGACTTACGTAGGACGTCATGACTGCCAACACCAGCACAGCCAGGGACAAATGCAAAACGAAGTCGCGAAAGAAAAGCTCAATCTCACGCCGGTACACAACCCGGCCTCGCTACTCCGGAGTGGCCCTCGAGGGGAGCGACCCCGCTCGAGTCAAAGTAACCCATCTCAAGTCTCTGTAAAGTATCTCTGTAAAGTATCTCTGTCAAGCCAAATGCGGCTCATGCAGGCTATGATCCACGATCAAACAGATCGGTAACTCCAAGCTCAAACACAACTCAGTCGGAAAAAGAACCTCGACTCAAACAGCTATCGGAGAACCCTCAACGACTCAATCTGATAATGCACGACCATGGCTGAGTCGGGAAACCTCCACGACTCGATCTGCCAGAACCCCAAGATCCTCAAAGCTAAGTGGGAGAACCATCTCCACCACTAAATCAGAGAAACAACCTCTAGATCACACTCTACCAACTCATAGCACAAAGTCGCATCCACGTGCGAACAACTGCCTCTACAGGCCAACATCGCATCCACTGACCCGAGGAGTGTCCGGGAACCCCGAAAGACTAGAACCTACAATCCAATCAAAACAAGAACAGGCTTTAAGGCAAGCCTCTCGTTGTTCTCGTCCCAAGAAAATGCAGACCTTAGAACCCAGACCACTCGAATCATCTCGGGTGGTTAATTTATAGGAAAAAGGTGACATTTCTTACTGAAGCCCTTTGATCTGTAAGAAATCCATATTTCATGATTTTTATTTCTTTTTAGGAAAACAGTTGAAACAAGTTTTATATCCAAGCCTCGAAGGGCTAATGCCTTCGTCAATCAACATGACCGACTCCGGCGACCCCTACGATGCTTGGAAGAAAACCTTTGTTGATAAAAATCATTGAGTGTCCAAAAGGTCTGGGTTTAAGGTCCTGCTAACACTGATCTACCGCTGCCACTAACACAGCGGCGACAGATAAAACAAGAAAATAAACATCTCGGGACCAGCCGTCTACCCAACGGCTCCCGCTACAGAAGAACAACCACTACATCTACCATCGCCACTCTGCTCCCCAAGCACGAGTGTAACATGCTCCGCACTAAAAGATAAACACCTGACCACTCGGCCCTCGCCCACTACCCTTGCGAGGAAGAACACTATGTCCAGGAAAGTAGAAGTGTGGATGTCTGAAAGCAGAAATAACCCTAGCCCAAGTGAGGGTTTCTACTAGTCTGTTACACATGCAACATATGACGGGGTGCTAGGTCAAGTTCCAATAACTATATATACAGATGGTAGAAAGCAAGGAGATGACAATACCATCAGATAATACAAGGAATAGCAATTCCTACATTCTAACATGCTGCACAAGCATTTCACTATCATGCATAGTCCTACTATAGCAGATTAAAAGCACAGTCCCTCAATCTTGAGACAAGGCCACCCACCTGAAAATGCTAACTGTCCGAGTCGCACAGCTGAGAAAGTCCAGAAACAGATATCTCTACACACCCACCAATCCACAATACAGGAACAGTGATCCATACCTCCTGGGTACAAAAACACAACCCAAGTTACACTTAACCATTCCATAAAATCCAAGCATCACAATCTGCTGGAACATCCCCTTAATGCGAACTTTCACCTGTAAAGACTCCAAAAATTCCAATAAAAAATCACAGGGCGTCTCGTCGATACCTTCGAAACGGGTACCTTGCACGCCCAAATCCGAGCCCCGTCGGCCGGTTACCAATTCCACATAACGGTGCGCAACCTAACTCACAACCACACACCTGTAAACTA
>CM055069.1:4361996-4430483 GCA_029204045.2 Tillandsia leiboldiana | reverse complement strand
TATATATATATATATATATATATATATATATATATATATATATATATATATATATATATATATATAGGGTCTGGCTACTATACTCTTATGAGTAAAAATTTTTTGTACTCATAAATTTTTATCTCTTGAATGAAGGAATGTGCGGTAAGGATTATAGTAGTTCCTAAAATTTATACTATTTTTTCAACAATCTAGTAAATCCTAGGGGGACCACTATCATCCTAAACGTACATTCCTTCGTCCAAAAGTAAAAAATTATGAATATAAAAACATTTATACTAATAAGAATATCGTAGCCCTACGTTATATATATATATATATATATATATATATATATATATATATATATATATATATATATATATATATATATATATATATATATATAAAAGGTATAAATATGATTAAATTTTTATTTCCATTATAGTGTTTTGGATGATAATTGGATATAAAAAGTAAAAGAGTGTTCTAGAATAAATAAATCCTACAAAAAATGGAGCGTTACAAAAAAAAAAAAATTATAAACGAAAATATGAACTTCTATAAAATTCGATTGTATTCCACTGTTTTAATTTTTCAAAGATAAAGGATGTTAATATATATATATATTGTTGGAGGAAAAAATTAATTTTTTATTATATTTTTTATATATTTTACTATAAATTTTATTTAAAATTAAATTTTTATTTATTCAAATATTAAATTTTATTAAATAAAATATTAATATACGAAGTTTGAATATAAGATTGTGTGTTTTATTTACACTAATTTAAATATATATTACTATCTGAATAATATTTAAATAAAAATTCGACTTATATTTAAATTAAAATTTATTTTAAATTAATATATAATAATAATAATTTAGCATTTGAACTCATATTTGGAGGAAAAAAAAAAGGGACATAAATGCAAAATATGGTTTTTGAGTTGTCAAAAATTCTATAGTGGACTCCTGTGCAATTTTTATTCGCCGTGGGCCCCACAAAACCAATCAATCAACATCCGTTCTACGTTGACAACAAATTACTATTTCTCTTTTCAATTTTTTTTTTTTTTGTATATTTTCTGTTTATAGAATAATCGTAGAAAATTTTTTTTTACCAAAACAAAAAATATATATATTTTCTATTCATTTGATCCATTATTTTTTTTTTTTTTAAAGAAAGCTCCTTTTTATTTTTAAAATTTTATATCAGAAAACTAAAATCACAAAATTAATGAATTTTTAATGCAAAAAAACGTTTCTTCATTTTTTTCAAAAAACAAACATTCACTTAGTGCATTTATTTCTTTATCACTTTATAATTAAAAGTTATATTTAATTATTTTATAATTTTATTTTTATTTACTTATTTATCGTTACATAAAAAATAAAATAATATTTTTTATAAAACCACGAGACAACATGATATAGCATTTTAATATTTTATAATTCTACAATCTATATACATTTTATCAATATGTGATTTGAAAATAGTGTTATTTTACTATTCTTTTTAATAATAAATTATAATAATAATTTGTTAAGTATAATTTTTTAACTATAAAATAATACAACAAAAATATGATAAATCATCAAGTACCAAATTGAAATTGATCCATATAAGTATCACAAAGTAAGCGTGTAATAGCATTTTATGTATAATATTTAAATATATTTAGATGAAAAAGGGTTTTTAATTAGGCAGGGGATAATTCATGAATAATTTTGATTAAAAAAAGATTAGTATGTAATGCTCTCAAAATAGAAATGGGATTAAAGTAAACCTACAGCCTAGTTAAGGTAGGTTTACTTTATTGTGCCTAATCCTTTCATTATGGAAATAATAATATTAGCGAATCCATTTTAATGCATGTTTGGTGAGGAGATACAACTAATTATGCACTATATAAAAAAATATATATATATATATATATGGTAAACATTAAATATGTAACCAAATTATTTAAAATGAATTAATACACGCTTACAAATTTTGATTTGACTAGAATCAATCAGTTTTACGTTATTTCAAATATAACTTAATCTAACCTTACGAATTGAACCCGTGACCTCTGGCTTGGCTTCGATAGCGTTTCAAACATGACTCAGCCCAATTCTAAGAATCAAATCTGTGACATCTGACTCTGATAGTGTCAGTGGGCTTTAATTTGACTGAGTCCAATCAGTCTTATACTATTTCAAACATGATTCCGCCCAACTCCAGAAATCAAACTTATGACCTCCAATTTTGATATCACTCGTCGGATCATTGACGCGAACTATTAATCTAAAAAACTAGAGTTGTTAACAATGTATAACTAATTCACTTAAAGTGTGCAGATATAATATTTATGGATCTCGATTGTAACTCGATTTAATCAATCTCACGTTATTTTGAATATGACTCGATTTACTTCGGCCTTATGCGATTTTGAACGTGATTCGTTTCAACCTGAACTCCATCTTAGAAGATGAAAGGGTACTGAATTATTTAAGTCAACATTAATTAGAATAAAACCTACTAGCTTGTTTAAAAATATTAATAATAATAACAATAATAATAATAATGAAAGTCGGTGTGTTATTTAGTAGTATCAAAAAAAAAATGTTATTAATGTAGCTAATATATACTTTACGATTATTACACACCACAAATTAAACAATTAAATTGTATTTTTTAATTAATATTATTGATTAATTATAATAATATGAGTTTATTTAATTAATTAATATTTAACATTCGACCTTTCATAAGCAACGTCATCAAGAATTACATAATTTAATTCACTAAAATATTAAAAAAAATTCTAAAAAACTGTTCATTATGCGTTTGATTAGTGGAGGTTAACTAACAACCTAATCATGGATGTAAAATTAATTCATATTTAATTTAGACAAATACCAACGCCGGTGGCGTTCAACCGTTTAATTAATCAAATATGAATCCCTTATAGAAGATCTTGAAAATTTAAAAAATATTATTTTCTAAAGTGGTAACACTTTATCAATGGAATCACTCTATTATTGTTTTTTCAATAATTTTTAAATTATAAAAATATTGTTTTATAATTTTTGTCCATTAATTATGTGACTGTTGTTATGATTACCGTAAAATTTTTATTAAATTATAAAATAAATTTCGTAATTTTTTAATATTATTTGTCTAGTGATAAAAAAAAATGATTTCATTTTACATATTATAAAATAAATTTAATCAAAATTTTATGTGATTTGAATATTTCTATACCGTTAAACTTACAAACGATTCACCACGACTATTAAAATTATTAATTTTGAACTCTTTTAATCATTAAGCAAATAATATCAAAAAATTATAAAATTTATTTTCTAAATATTTTAAATATTATCCATCGTCACTAGCGTAAGTGGCAAAAGATTTGGTAGTTGATACCCGAGTTTGAAGTCTAGTTGCTTCATATTTCTAGCTAAGTTTATTTTTAAAATAAATAAAATGGAGTCGATCATCGATTCGAAAATTCTAATATTAAAAATAACTTATAAGTACGGAAGGTTCCGTACAACTTACTCTATAAGTTATACAAATTAAATTTTTATAAAAAATATACTATAAATTACCCAATTATTCTAGTTTAAATTTAATATGATATAAAAATAGAAAATATCAAAAAATTATAAAATTTATTTTCTAAATATTTTAAATATTATCCATCGTCACTAGCGTAAGTGGCAAAAGATTTGGTAGTTGATACCCGAGTTTGAAGTCTAGTTGCTTCATATTTCTAGCTAAGTTTATTTTTAAAATAAATAAAATGAAGTCGATCATCGATTCGAAAATTCTAATATTAAAAATAACTTATAAGTACGGAAGGTTCTATACAACTTACTCTATAAGTTATACAAATTAAATTTTTATAAAAAATATACTATAAATTACCCAATTATTCTAGTTTAAATTTAATATGATATAAAAATAGAAGGATCTAGATGTAATATTATTAATTTCATTCCAAAAAAAATAATTATTTTACACCCTTTAGCCATCGCTAGCTTCAGGATAGATCCATTTCGTTTTCGACGAATGAGGTGTTGGTCAAATTTGGCCACTAAAAAACTGTGGTTGAGTTAGCCACTTTGATTTGGCTTCTTTTTGTTTTTTTTTTTTCTTTTTTTTTTCTGTGGTCCACAATTCTAATTGCCCTTTAAAATATTAATTAATTAATTAATGAACTTTGACCAAAAAGAGACAAAAACACATTATTTTAGCTAAATAAATTTGACCCTTTTTAACGCAGTTTTTTTTTTTTTTTTTCTCTGTATAAATTTGACCCATTTGAAACGCTATATTTTACTATCCTATGAGAAATTTATATATTTTATAAATTTTATAATGATTAATTAGTTAAATATTAAACTAATAGAGTATTATAATTTGTCGTTACGTGGTTTGTAAAATAAAAATTATAGAGTGACAAATTAAAAAATTTTAAAAATAATTATTTGTAAACTGTTCTTTTTTTTGGTATAATAATAATAGAGTTAATTACCTGCAAGTTTTTAAAAATATATCAAATAGTAAATATATTCCTACAAAATTCAGTTTTTTATTTTTGTCATTTCAAAAATTCTAAGTTATTCATATATATCTCTACGATTTATTACCGTTAGATCCCTGTTTATATTTTAACAAAATATAAATAAAATATCTATTTTACCGTTATAAATATATCCTTTCAAAAATCAAATTTTTAGAATTATTACAAAAATGTTCCTCTCCATCATCTTCAAAGTGCTATGACCACCTTAATAGTTATAATATAAAAAAGAATAAAAATATAAATTTATTTTTTTTATCTAACCAAAATTAGTATTTAACCTATGATTAACTAAATTTTTCTAATAGAGATATATAGACGATAGAGATATATGAATAAAGTTGAATTTTTGAAAAAATAAATAGAAAAAGTTAAATTTTGTAGGAATATAATATATTTTTAAGTATTTGTATACAATTAACCCATAAAAATAAAAGCAAGACTACTCATATACCTCAAAATGAATGTACGATGCACACCTCATCCATTCAAGAGTGAGGTGTCCTTCACTGGTCAATTAGAAATGACCAGTAAAATTTACTCTACTCCTAAATGAGTGGAGTGTAAGATATATATCCTTTTTAGAGTGGATAAGAAATATTTTTCTAAAAATGATTCTAAGTTGAGTTTAGATATTATCTAAGAGCAATGCTACCTGTACACCCCGAAGGGGTGTACATCATACACCTCCACCATTTTAATGGTGGTGATACTTTTTACGGGTCACATCAAGTGACCCATCATCACACCCCCACCCTTAGATGGGTAGGGTGTATGATGTACACCCCGAAAGGGGTGTACACATAGCATTTTCCATTATCTAATGTCTCTTCTCAATCTCATTATTGATTTTTTTTTTTTTTTTTTAAAAAAAGGTGTTAAAAAATGCACGTATTTTGTTGTGATATGATGTGAATTTATTTGCAGCCAAACTAGGAAGAAATTCAAGCAGTAGTCTGGAGAAAATTGACAAGACCAAATAGACAAAAATTTCTTGTTCTTCCAGCAAGCAACTGGTGTGAAAATGAAATATTCCTTTACTTAGAAGATCATTAATCCAATTCTTAATTAGCAAGATGATTGATCTTGATTGTAGGTAGACTAGAGAGGCCCAGATCTAGTTTTCGAAAACGATGGTTTGATTTCACTCCAGCATGATTAATTGGCCTTATCGTTTCTGAGTCAGATCGAATTCGATTCAGATACAAACAAAAGATTCATTTTCACTCGATATATGGTTTAGATGCTGTCGGTATCAAAATCAGACTCGATCAGAGTGTTGCTTAGTTTTTCTTTTATTTAAAATTTTTAAAATTTTTTTGCGTGTTAAGATACTTACTATAATAATCTCTTGAAAAAATCAAAAGCTTAAGTACAAAGAGGATAGTAAAATTAAATAGTAGAATCAAAAGTATTATACATTTTTACCTTAAACCAAAACAAAAAAAAAAAAAAAAAAAAAAAAAAAAAAAAAAAAGAAAGAAAGAAAGAAAGAAAGAAAAACCATTGATCAGTCTCTCAATTGGATTGGATTGCGTGTATGACCAAACAATAGCTGTACATACATTGACCTGACCTATTCTATTTCACTTCAATAGTTTCATGTACAAAACGATTTGCCTTTGCTTTTTATTTTCAACCATGAACATGACATCCATTAAAATTGTTGGTCGATGTTGTTGGATAACTCCTCCGTATCTGAATTAGGGATATCAGCGGTCCGATTCAGGGTGAATTTTTAAAAATTCGAACCCGAACTCGAATCCGACTATCAAATCTGAATCCGAATCCGACAAATTTAAAAATTCATATTAAAATTCGAATCCGATCAAAATTTTAAAATTCGAATCCGAACCCGAATTCGAAAATTCAAATCCGAAAAAATTATTTTTCTTTTACAATATTTCAAAATATATTATATTAAATTTAAATTTTAAAAATATAAATTTAAATATAATATCAAATATTTATATACATATATATTATATAACGTAAAATTAATTCTGGTTCGGCTCGGGTTCGGATCGGTTTCGGGTTCGGATCAGGTACAATCAAAATCTATATCCAAATTCAAATCCGTCGGTTTTCATTTTTTATATCCATATTCAAATCCATATCTGTTTAACATCCGATAAATCCATTTCGTTCGTCCGTATCCATTGACATCCCTAATCTGAATTGGTGATATTTGTCTCTGATACTAATTATCAGGTTGTTAGTACTAATTATTTATCTTAAAAATTTAAATCGTTAGAAATATATAATCAATTTACATTATAGACACTGATACAGAACACAGAACACGGTATGACTCGGACACGGCAATTCCGTAACTTTTAAAAAGTTAGGACACGGATACGATATGAACACAGATAATAAAATATAAGCTAAATTACATAAAATTCTCTTGTAAATATTCTTTTTTTTACTTTTTTTTATCTGGCTTTTAAAAATTTATATTTTATCTACTTAAAAATTCAAGTTGATGCATTTTGCCCCCCTCCATCACAATTTCATCAATATTCCATCAATTTCTTATAATTTATACCGAAAATATATTATTATTTTTTTATATAGAGAGCAAGTAAGGGCAATATAATCATTTCACCATCTTCATTAATACCGTAACTCCTGAAAATATTTTCTAATATTTCAAGCGGACAAAATATAGGTTTTGTAAAGGCAGAGAGGAAAAGTGAAAAAGCAAATATTTATAAAAAAAAAAATATGTATTTTAATCTAAAATATAATATTATTAATATAATAATATATTTTTATTATATATAAAATATAAATTTAGATAAAATAGTGTTAAATTTTCTGGCGAATGAAAGTTTATAAAATTTTTTTTATTAATAGTACATATATTTTAAGAAAAAAATTATATATCACACATAATTTATTTATATTATTCAAAAATAATTTATACTCATCAAAAGGTAAAATATTTATCATCTCACTTTACATATGTATAAAATAAAATTATATATATATATATATATATATATATATATATATATATATATATATATATATATATATATATATATATATATATATATATATATATATACCTTTTAATTATATTCGCTATCTTTCGACATTGAACACGCGTCCAAAAAATATTCATATCGAACACACGAGACTTATAAAAGTGTTTGTGATATATAGCTTAAAGTATACAGAAACAATGCCCATAATTTCTGAATATGATTCAGTCCGACGAGTCTTCCACTACTACGAACATAACTTAGCGCAACACAACCTCTTGTCATTTCGATTGTGATTCGATGTAACCTGATGTTCCATTATAGAACAATATCTTGACCCCTTTAAACCAACAGATATAAATAATTTTTTTTTTTTTTCACTACTATGAGCATCATTTAGTTCAACCCAACCTCTTATCATTTCGATCGTGATTCGATATAATATGTCCCATCACAGAATAATATCTTGACCCCTTTAAACCAAAGGATATAAATAATTTATTTTATTTTTTTTAGCTCAACCCAACCTCTTGTTATTTCGATCGTGATTCGATCTAACCTGATGTCCCACAGAATAATATTTTTATCGGATCATTGGCTAACTATTAATCCCAAAAGCTCGAGCTGTTAGAAATACGCAACCAATTCACTTAAAGCGTACAAACACAGCGCCCACGGGTCTCAACCGGACTCAACACACCTGGATGTTGGGTGTATTGTCCTCTTGCCGTTAGGTCTATTGTGGACCGCAGCCCCCCTCAACTTATTGGGCTCACCCAACTCAACTTATTAGTCTTCTGGACCTATTATTACGAGACAGAAAGTTGAACCTATTTAACCCATAAATAAATAGTCAACAATCTTGACCTCTTTAAACCAAAAGATACAAATATTATTATTATTATTTATTTATTTTTATTTTTTATTTTTTATTTTTTTAGCTCAATCCAACCTCTTATCATTTCGATCGGAGCAAT
Source organism: Tillandsia leiboldiana (assembly GCA_029204045.2). Classification (NCBI taxonomy): domain Eukaryota; kingdom Viridiplantae; phylum Streptophyta; class Magnoliopsida; order Poales; family Bromeliaceae; genus Tillandsia; species Tillandsia leiboldiana. The sequence goes on along the minus strand of CM055069.1, from coordinate 4,421,956 downwards.
GCTATATGTACACCCCTTGGGGGTGTACATCATACACCCCCACCCATATAAGGGTGGGGGTGTATTTTAGGGGTCACATGAAGTGACCCCTCATCACACCCCCACCTTAGATGGGTGGGGGTGTGAGATGTACACCCCTTAGGGGGTGTACATGTAGTATTTCTCTATAAATAATGTTTTAGCTCAATTCAATCTTTTGTCATTTCGATCGTAATTCGATCTAATCTGATGTCTCATCACAGAATAATATTTTCACCCCTTTAAATCAAGGAATATAAATATGTTTTTTGTTAAGAGAAAGAAGAATTTTTCTTTTAAAAGAGAAATATAACACGCTACCCACTTGAAATAAGCTTTAGTTAAAAATATAAAATAATTAAGTTTTTAACTCGAAATCGAATACCAATCACTAAATTTTTTTTACTTGTCATGTTATTTTAAAAAGTACAAATATGACGCGCGCACACACTATTTGTTTATTGAATATGCTAATCGAATAAAGCCTTCGAAGACTTTCATTTATACATGTACGAAAAATTTTTAAAATTTTTTTTACAAAATTTATCCTCAGACAATATAAACAGTATATATATATATATATTAAAATTTAAAATTTAAAATATACACAAAGATGCGTAAAATATATTATTAGAATTGGTATTAGTGGGGGGCACAACTATTTAATTTAGTTTGAAATTGAGATGATAAGCTTAATAATGCGTCAATGCATAAAATATATATAAAAAAATAAAATATGAGAGAGGCAATTTTTTTAAAAAATATAAGCTAACGGTTCAGTCAAAAATTAAATAAATAAAACAGAAAAGATAATGGGAAACCGCGATAAAGATGTGATTATCCACCACATGATGTGAGGTCCCGGAATCCCCCGCGCAGGGTTGCTGGTTGTTGGGCAGCTTTCGGTCGCCGTTGGGGGTGTTGGTGCGCGTGTTGGGGGCCCAGAAATGGATTTGTGATGCAATTTGGGATTTGCTTGCATCACTGGAGGCCTGCGTGGGTTGCGCGCAATTTGGACACAAGTGGTGGACTTCGGGCTTTAATTGAGACCCCGTGGGAAGTTGGAGGACCCGTCGGGTGGTCAGAAGTGATTTCGCGCGATTCAGATGTCAAAATTAGACTCCGGGTGAAGTCCGGATAAAAGTTTACCTCTCCGGTCGCCTTCGGGAATTTTTAGAATTAGAATTTGGGAAATCGGACTTTAAAAATAGACCCGGCGCGAAAATCGGATCGAGTGGGCATTCGGCAAATTTTCGGGTGAGAATTTGGAGAAATGGACATCGTTTTTGGATTCAGCGCGCGAAATCGCTAAGGATGGACTATTTATTTGTTGGATTTGGAGTCCGGTAGACGTGCGCGTTTTTCGAGGCATCGCGGCACGTTTTTCGAGGTGGCGTGTGGATCCCGAAGCAGCTTTTGGCGGCACGGATCCCGAGGGCACGGCAGGCGTACGGTCGCGACAGGGGCCACGCGGGCGCGCAGCGCGGAATGCGCAGGGGCCGCCACGTGGCGGCCCCCCGTTGGCGCCCGCGCGGGCGCGGGGCCACGCGCGCCCGTGTAACGGGCGCGTGTCCCGCGCCTGCGCGTGTCCCGCGCCTGCGCGTGGTGCGGTGCAACGCGCCCGTGTGGCGGGCGCGTTGCCGCACGCCACGTGGCGCCCGGGCGCGTGCGTGAACCCGGCGCACGGGCCCGGCTGTGGACAGACGGTTTGGGGCTCCCTGGTTGGCCCGTGCCGTGGACCGGGGCCGTGGACCGGCCCCGTGGACCACCTCTTCCCTCTCCCTCCTTTTCTTCTTCTTCTTCCTCCCCGCAAGCGTTTTTCTTGCCCTCTTTCGTTTTCTCCTTCAACCGAGAGTGAGGGAGAGTGAGGGAGGAGGTTGTGGGAGATGGCGTTTCGCGTCGCGGGCCTCGTGGAGCGCGCGAGGCTTTCGATGGGGGTGTTGCGGCGACGGCGGCGCAGTCGGGTAGGTCCCGTGTGTTGGTTTTACTGTATTTTTATACAGTTTTGGGGCGATCTTTTAGACTGTAACTGACCCTCTTGCTCCTTTCTGTGTTTGGCACCGTGCACCGTTTTGCGTGCGGACTCCGGCACCGTGCATCGTTTTGCGTGCGGATTCCGTTTTGCGTGCGGATCGTGGCACCGTGCACCGTTTTGCGTGCGGACTCCGGCACCGTGCACCGTTCTGCGTGCGGACTCCGTTTTGCGTGCGGATCCTGGCACCGTGCACCGTTTTGCGTGCGGACTCCGGCACCGTGCACCGTTTTGCGTGCGGATTCCGTTTTGCGTGCGGATCCTGGCACCGTGCACCGTTTTGCGTGCGGACTCTGGCACCGTGCACCGTTCTGCGTGCGGACTCCGTTTTGCGTGCAGATCCTGGCACCGTGCATCGTTTTGCGTGCGGACTCCGGCAGCGGACATCGTTTTGCGTGCGGACTCCGTTTGGCGTGCGGATCCTGGCACCGTGCACCGTTTTGCGTGCGGACTCCGGCAGCGGACATCATTTTGCGTGAGGACTCCGTTTGGCGTGCGGATTCCGGCACCGTGCTCCGTTTTGCGTGCGGACTCCGGCAGCGAACATCGTTTTGCGTGCGGATCGCGTGGTGGCCAATTGCAAGTGTCTACGAGCAATTGGTGGCAAATCGAGGTGGGTGGCCTTATCTCCAAGTTTTATGGACTGTACAGTATTTCTACTGATGTAGGACTATGCATGATAGTTTATTTCATTGTGTAGTATGCTAGATTGTAGGAATTGTTATTCCTTTTATTATCTGTTGATACAGCTATCTTGGAACTTGACCTAGCACCCCCGTCATATGTTGCATGTGTAACCAGACCAGTAGAAAACCCTCACTTGGGCTAGGGTTAATTATGTTTAGACACCCACACTGTTTTGCTATCCCTGGACATAGTGTTATCCTCGCCCGGGTAGTGGGCCGAGAGGTCGGGATTTTCTTTTAGTGTGGGATGCGTTTGCACTCGTGCTTGGGAGCAGAGTGGAGTCTGGTAGTTGTAGCGGGTTGCTTATCTGTGCCGGGAGCCGTTTGGGTATACGGTAGTCCCGAGAGGTCTTGTTTCCCTGTTGCACAGTCGTGGGAGAGAGCCGTTGAGTAGACGGTAGTCCCGGGCCGTCGAGTATCTTCCGGTCCGTCTTGTTGGGAACCGTTGGGGTTGACGGTGGTCCCAGGTCGTTGAGTGTTGTCCGACCTGTTTTGTTACCCTGAGTTGTGGGTCGTTCCTGGCTGTGGAGTATCTCCAGCCAGTGAGCCTTGTGCTGCGAGCCGTTGGTGAGGCTAGCGTCTCGTGTTTCGAGTTAGCCGAGCAGCTGAGTCGTCGAGAGTGCTCCGACTGTTGTGCGAGGTATTTGGGGATCTTGAGCCCTACCGTTCTGAGAGTGAGCGTGGATTTTGACTAGCCTGCATATGCCAATGTTTGATACTCTATGCCGCGCCGTTCTACTCAGTTGGAGTCGCGTCCTGAGATGCCGCTGTGGATACAATGGTTGGCCTGTTGAGGCAGTTTTCCGCATTTGAGGCAACGATGGGCCTGTTGAGGCAGTTTTGCGCGAGGGATGAGTTAGTAGGACAGGACGCCCCACGTAAATCCCGTCCTCATGTGGATGTGTGGTAGTGGGCAGGAGCGTTCCTAGTCGACGGGCGCAGGCTTGACTGGACCTTTGAGGTAGTCAGTTCGTTTGGATCGATTAGCACCTTGGGTGCGAGTGGTCTCTTTTACTTTCATCTGTTCCACTTTTCGGTGTCTAGATAGAGGCATGGTAGCTGTAGAGTAGCTTCCAGCTTTTCTTTCAGATTTCTTTGCCTGTTATCTTTGCCTCTAGTAGACTTAGTGGGCAGACCGTTGGGCTTGTTGACGGTACCCACTGAGAACTACTGTGGGAAGTAGTTCTCACACCCGTCGTGGTGTCTTTTTCCCCAGGAACTTCTCCTCCTGTTCCTGTTGCTCCAGTTGCTGATCCTTCGGACCGAGGCGAGGGAGTCGCGAGCTAGTTCCCTACCCGTCATTGGAGTGTAGCGGTACCCCTTCAGAGGAGAGCTTCAGTAGATTAGTTTTCTTCTTTTTCCTCTGTTGAGAGACCTTTGTTGTGAGGTATAGAGTTGTACTTTATTTTACAGTTTGAGAGACTGTTGTGGTGAGGATATTCTTGTATCGAGAGTCTGTACACTGATGTATTCATTGGAGATACCTCCCTTCTGAGTTTTTGGTATCAGAGGACTTTGTTTATGATAGTATTTGGGGAGATGGATATTGTATTATTTTCAGTTGTACAGTGTTTGGACTTCAGTTTTTAGTAGTCTGCTTTCAGCGCTCTGATATCTGTTTACTGTAGTTGCTTTCTTTCTGCAGGTTAGACGCTTCGTCTGTACGGCAGTTTCCGTACAGATGGCGGATCTGTTGGCGAGCCCGGGTGGCAGTTTCCACCCCGGGGCGTGACAGATTAGAGTGGTATCAGAGCCTAGGTTGTAGGTCGTGATGGACTTAGAAACCCTAGGCTTGCGGTTGGACATTAGGATGACTACGTGAGAGTCGTGACTTATAGCGAGAGTCCTGATTGAGTTTTTACCTCTCCCAAGAGACGGGATGAGAGTTTGGCATGTTTATTCTCCTAATCGATTATGTTGGTTGCAGACAACATAATGCTATGGAATGGATGACATGTCTTAGACTTTCGCTGGATTGGGTCGTATGCTTGTTGTGTCCTGACATTTGTAGTTTTGCAGTGGGTTGCGATACCCCTGAGACATCGTGTTATGAAAAGGACACACCCCGCCCTCGCTGAGTCACCAGGAGGGCATTTTCCCTGGCTGAGTCACCAGGAGGGCATTTTCCCTGGCTGAGTCACCAGGAGGGCATTTTCCCTGGCTGGGTTACCAGGAGGGCATTTTCCCTGGCTGAGTCACCAGGAGGGCATTTTCCCTGGCTGGGTTACCAGGAGGGCATTTTCCCTGGCTGAGTCACCAGGAGGGCATTTTCCCTGGCTGAGTTACCAGGAGGGCATTTCCCCTGGCTGAGTCACCAGGAGGGCATTTTCCCTGGCTGAGTTACCAGGAGGGCATTTTCCCTGGCTGAGTTACCAGGAGGGCATTCTCCCTGGCTGAGATACCAGGAGGGCGTTTTCCCTGGCTGAGTTACCAGATGGATAATTATCACTGGCCGAGTTACCAGATGGATAATTATCACTGGCCGAGTTACCAGGTGGATAATTATCACTGGCCGAGTTACCAGATGGATAATTATCACTGGCCGAGTTACCAGATGGATAATTATCACTGGCCGAGTTACCAGATGGATAATTATCACTGGCCGAGTTACCAGATGGATAATTATCACTGGCCGAGTTACCAGATGGATAATTATCACTGGTCGAGTTACCAGATGGATAATTATCGCTGGCCGAGTTACCAGGTGGATAATTATCACTGGCCGAGTTACCAGGTGGATAATTATCACTGGCCGAGTTACCAGGTGGATAATTATCACTGGCCGAGTTACCAGATGGATAATTATCACTGGCCGAGTTACCAGGTGGATAATTATCACTGGCCGATTTACCAGATGGATAATTATCACTGACCGAGTTACCAGGTGGATAATTATCACTGGCCGAGTTACCAGATGGATAATTATCACTGGCCGAGTTACCAGATGGATAATTATCACTGGCCGAGTTACCAGATGGATAATTATCACTGGCCGAGTTACCAGGTGGATAATTATCACTGGCCGAGTTACCAGATGGATAATTATCACTGGCCGAGTTACCAGATGGATAATTATCACTGGCCGAGTTACCAGGTGGATAATTATCACTGGCCGAGTTACCAGATGGATAATTATCACTGGCCGAGTTACCAGATGGATAATTATCACTGGCCGAGTTACCAGATGGATAATTATCACTGGCCGAGTTACCAGGTGGATAATTATCACTGGCCGAGTTACCAGATGGATAATTATCACTGGCCGAGTTACCAGGAGGATACTTTCCACTGGTCGAGCAACCAGATGGATGCGTTGCCCCTGGCCGAGTTACCAGGTGGGCGCACGCCCTGGCCGAGTTACCAGGAGGACATTTTTCCCTGGCCGAATTACCAGGAGGATACTTTCCACTGGCCGAGCTACCAGGGGCGAGGCCGCCCAGTGAGTTGCGATGCCGCCCAGTGAGGGGCGATGCCGCCCAGTGAGAGGCGATGCCGCCCAGTAAGGGGTGATGCCGCCCAGTGAGTGGCGATGCCGCCCAATGAGTGGCGATGCCGCCTAGTAAGTGGCGAAGGTTTGGCCTGTTGAGGCGATTTTCACCTCCGACCGAGTTACCAGGTGGTTATTTTAGTGAGATTGAGATGATCCGACAGGACGCAGAGATTTGGTGGCGACGAGTTCGTCCTGATGGACTACCGGGAGCGTCTCCAGCCGTGAGTTGCTTGTTGACATAGTTTTCCGCTTTGAACGAGAGGGACCGAATCCCTGAACGGTAAAGGAGCGAAAACTTTGATAGACTGAGCCTAGAGTCTGTTCTTGTTTGGTTGGGGTTCTAGGCACCGGTCTATCGGAAATTTTGGATCTTTGCCGCGTCAATCGGTTCTTCTCGCCTATGAGTGGGGTGTTGCTGTGAGTTGAGTCGTTGAGGGTTCTCCGACATAGCTGTGAGAGTGCTAGGGCAATTGCATTGATGTATGGGCTAGAGATAGGACCTTTAGCTTGTGCTCGTAAGGTTCAGATACCTGATCACGTGTTGCACGTAGATGGGAGTTATTGGTCCTGCCCAGTGCAGTTGGGGCCCTGGTTTTTACCTATTGATCTTTTGGCCCTTCCTCAGCTCCGGGTTTTCGAGGTAGTGTTGGGTATAGGGCTGTGAAGATCTGAGGCCTTGATGCTTGAGATACCACACCGTTTATACACGGTGGTGATGCCACGCCGTTAATACACGGTGGTGATGCCACGCCGTTGATACACGGCAGTGATGCCACACCGTTGATACACGGTGGTGATGCCACGCCGTTGATACACGGTGGTGATGCCACGCCGTTGATACACGGCAGTGATGCCACGGCGTTAATACACGGTGGTGATGCCACGCCGTTGATACACGGCAGTGATGCCACACCGTTGATACACGGTGGTGATGCCACGCCGTTGATACACGGTGGTGATGCCACGCCGTTGATACACGGCAGTGATGCCACACCGTTGATACACGGTGGTGATGCCACGCCGTTGGCGCACGGCAGTGAGGCCACGCCGTTGGTACACGGCAGTAATGCCACGCCGTGGGTGCACGGCAGTGATGCCACGTTGTAGGTACACAACGGTGAGAGTCTTTTGGATGTTCGGACTTTTGACCACGAGTTGGGCATCAGCTTTATGATCGCCTTGTGAGCCAGCTTTCAGTCCCGTTCACCGACGGTTTGGTCCCCGTCAGGGTGTTCTTTATGAGTTGTGGGATCGACTTCGACCCGGGGGTCCGTTGGGGTTATGATAGCATGTTGAGCGACCAACTGTGGCACGAGATTGTGTCTCTTGAGGATCCCTTTTGAGGGTAGCCGGCAGTTGAGTAGTCCACTCGGGTGGTTTTGGATCGGGAAGTGACCGAGTGAAGACCCCAACCTATTGGATTTCCCTTCCTTATTGGACGAGTCCGCGGGTATGCTTCGGGTCGTCTTGTTGAGGGTAGCACCATGTTGTGGTTTGGTGCGTATTACACTTGTGGTTATTTTAGTTTTCCCCCAGCCTTTTAATGGAGCCATTGGTTTTTCACGTCTCAGCTCAGTAGTGATGTGTTTTTCCTCGCCCGTGATTACTTGCCCCTTTGAGATCTGTGATTATTGGAGTACGAGGGACGCCCGTTGCAATTTCTGGCTCGAGAGATGAGAGAATTGCACATCGGGTAATACCGTACTTATTGTTGTTGTTGCGGAGTAATCACGAGGAGCGAGCGGGGGAGCTGGAGGCGTATTGTTAGATACCTAGCAGTGGTATTCTTGACTCCTGATGGGCTTGATCTAGTTTCAAGGACGAAACTTTCTTTTAGTGGGGGAGGATGTGAGGTCCCGGAATCCCCCGCGCAGGGTTGCTGGTTGTTGGGCAGCTTTCGGTCGCCGTTGGGGGTGTTGGTGCGCGTGTTGGGGGCCCAGAAATAGATTTGTGATGCAATTTGGGATTTGCTTGCATCACTGGAGGCCTGCGTGGGTTGCGCGCAATTTGGACACAAGTGGTGGACTTCGGGCTTTAATTGAGACCCCGTGGGAAGTTGGAGGACCCGTCGGGTGGTCAGAAGTGATTTCGCGCGATTCAGATGTCAAAATTAGACTCCGGGTGAAGTCCGAATAAAAGTTTACCTCTCCGGTCGCCTTCGGGAATTTTTAGAATTAGAATTTGGCAAATCGGACTTTAAAAATGGACCCGGCGCGAAAATCGGATCGAGTGGGCATTCGGCAAATTTTCGGGTGAGAATTTGAAGAAATGGACATCGTTTTTGGATTCAGCGCGCGAAATCGCTAAGGATGGACTATTTATTTGTTGGATTTGGAGTCCGGTAGACATGCGCGTTTTTCGAGGCATCGCGGCACGTTTTTCGAGGTGGCGTGTGGATCCCGAAGCAGCTTTTGGCGGCACGGATCCCGAGGGCACGGCAGGCGTACGGTCGCGACAGGGGCCACGCGGGCGCGCAGCGCGGAATGCGCAGGGGCCGCCACGTGGCGGCCCCCCGTTGGCGCCCGCGCGGGCGCGGGGGGCACGCGCGCCCGTGTAACGGGCGCGTGTCCCGCGCCTGCACGTGGTGCGGTGCAACGCGCCCGTGTGGCGGGCGCGTTGCCGCACGCCACGTGGCGCCCGGGCGCGTGCGTGAACCCGGCGCACGCGCCCGGCTGTGGACCGACGGTTTGGGGCTCCCTGGTTGGCCCGTGCCGTGGACCGGGGCCGTGGACCGGCCCCGTGGACCACCTCTTCCCTCTCCCTCCTTTTCTTCTTCTTCTTCCTCCCCGCAAGCGTTTTTCTTGCCCTCTTTCGTTTTCTCCTTCAACCGAGAGTGAGGGAGAGTGAGGGAGGAGGTTGTGGGAGATGGCGTTTCGCGTCGCGGGCCTCGTGGAGCGCGCGAGGCTTTCGATGGGGGTGTTGTGGCGACGGCGGCGCAGTCGGGTAGGTCCCGTGTGTTGGTTTTACTGTATTTTTATACAGTTTTGGGGCGATCTTTTAGACTGTAACTGACCCTCTTGCTCCTTTCTGTGTTTGGCACCGTGCACCGTTTTGCGTGCGGACTCCGGCACCGTGCATCGTTTTGCGTGCGGATTCCGTTTTGCGTGCGGATCCTGGCACCGTGCACCGTTTTGCGTGCGGATTCCGTTTTGCGTGCGGACTCCGGCACCGTGCACCGTTTTGCGTGCGGATTCCGTTTTGCGTGCGGATCCTGGCACCGTGCACCGTTTTGCGTGCGGACTCTGGCACCGTGCACCGTTCTGCGTGTGGACTCCGTTTTGCGTGCAGATCCTGGCACCGTGCACCGTTTTGCGTGCGGACTCCGGCAGCGGACATCGTTTTGCGTGCGGACTCCGTTTGACGTGCGGATCCTGGCACCGTGCACCATTTTGCGTGCGGACTCCGGCAGCGGACATCATTTTGCGTGAGGACTCCGTTTGGCGTGCGGATTCCGGCACCGTGCTCCGTTTTGCGTGCGGACTCCGGCAGCGAACATCGTTTTGCGTGCGGATCGCGTGGTGGCCAATTGCAAGTGTCTACGAGCAATTGGTGGCAAATCGAGGTGGGTGGCCTTATCTCCAAGTTTTATGGACTGTACAGTATTTCTACTGATGTAGGACTATGCATGATAGTTTATTTCATTGTGTAGTATGCTAGATTGTAGGAATTGTTATTCCTTTTATTATCTGTTGATACAGCTATCTTGGAACTTGACCTAGCACCCCCGTCATATGTTGCATGTGTAACCAGACCAGTAGAAAACCCTCACTTGGGCTAGGGTTAATTATGTTTAGACACCCACACTGTTTTGCTATCCCTGGACATAGTGTTATCCTCGCCCGGGTAGTGGGCCGAGAGGTCGGGATTTTCTTTTAGTGTGGGATGCGTTTGCACTCGTGCTTGGGAGCAGAGTGGAGTCTGGTAGTTGTAGCGGGTTGCTTATCTGTGCCGGGAGCCGTTTGGGTATACGGTAGTCCCGAGAGGTCTTGTTTCCCTGTTGCACAGTCGTGGGAGAGAGCCGTTGAGTAGACGGTAGTCCCGGGCCGTCGAGTATCTTCCGGTCCGTCTTGTTGGGAACCGTTGGGGTTGACGGTGGTCCCAGGTCGTTGAGTGTTGTCCGACCTGTTTTGTTACCCTGAGTTGTGGGTCGTTCCTGGCTGTGGAGTATCTCCAGCCAGTGAGCCTTGTGCTGCGAGCCGTTGGTGAGGCTAGCGTCTCGTGTTTCGAGTTAGCCGAGCAGCTGAGTCGTCGAGAGTGCTCCGACTGTTGTGCGAGGTATTTGGGGATCTTGAGCCCTACCGTTCTGAGAGTGAGCGTGGATTTTGACTAGCCTGCATATGCCAATGTTTGATACTCTCTGCCGCGCCGTTCTACTCAGTTGGAGTCGCGTCCTGAGATGCCGCTGTGGATACAATGGTTGGCCTGTTGAGGCAGTTTTCCGCATTTGAGGCAACGATGGGCCTGTTGAGGCAGACCGTTGGGCTTGTTGACGGTACCCACTGAGAACTACTGTGGGAAGTAGTTCTCACACCCGTCGTGGTGTCTTTTTCCCCAGGAACTTCTCCTCCTGTTCCTGTTGCTCCAGTTGCTGATCCTTCGGACCGAGGCGAGGGAGTCGCGAGCTAGTTCCCTACCCGTCATTGGAGTGTAGCGGTACCCCTTCAGAGGAGAGCTTCAGTAGATTAGTTTTCTTCTTTTTCCTCTGTTGAGAGACCTTTGTTGTGAGGTATAGAGTTGTACTTTATTTTACAGTTTGAGAGACTGTTGTGGTGAGGATATTCTTGTATCGAGAGTCTGTACACTGATGTATTCATTGGAGATACCTCCCTTCTGAGTTTTTGGTATCAGAGGACTTTGTTTATGATAGTATTTGGGGAGATGGATATTGTATTATTTTCAGTTGTACAGTGTTTGGACTTCAGTTTTTAGTAGTCTGCTTTCAGCGCTCTGATATCTGTTTACTGTAGTTGCTTTCTTTCTGCAGGTTAGACGCTTCGTCTGTACGGCAGTTTCCGTACAGATGGCGGATCTGTTGGCGAGCCCGGGTGGCAGTTTCCACCCCGGGGCGTGACAGATTAGAGTGGTATCAGAGCCTAGGTTGTAGGTCGTGATGGACTTAGAAACCCTAGGCTTGCGGTTGGACATTAGGATGACTACGTGAGAGTCGTGACTTATAGCGAGAGTCCTGATTGAGTTTTTACCTCTCCCAAGAGACGGGATGAGAGTTTGGCATGTTTATTCTCCTAATCGATTATGTTGGTTGCAGACAACATAATGCTATGGAATGGATGACATGTCTTAGACTTTCGCTGGATTGGGTCGTATGCTTGTTGTGTCCTGACATTTGTAGTTTTGCAGTGGGTTGCGATACCCCTGAGACATCGTGTTATGAAAAGGACACACCCCGCCCTCGCTGAGTCACCAGGAGGGCATTTTCCCTGGCTGAGTCACCAGGAGGGCATTTTCCCTGGCTGGGTTACCAGGAGGGCATTTTCCCTGGCTGAGTCACCAGGAGGGCATTTTCCCTGGCTGGGTTACCAGGAGGGCATTTTCCCAGGCTGAGTCACCAGGAGGGCATTTTCCCTGGCTGAGTTACCAGGAGGGCATTTCCCCTGGCTGAGTCACCAGGAGGGCATTTTCCCTGGCTGAGTTACCAGGAGGGCATTTTGCCTGGCTGAGTTACCAGGAGGGCATTTTCCCTGGCTGAGATACCAGGAGGGCGTTTTCCCTGGCTGAGTTACCAGATGGTTAATTATCACTGGCCGAGTTACCAGATGGATAATTATCACTGGCCGAGTTACCAGGTGGATAATTATCACTGGCCGAGTTACCAGGTGGATAATTATCACTGGCCGAGTTACCAGGTGGATAATTATCACTGGCCGAGTTACCAGATGGATAATTATCACTGGCCGAGTTACCAGGTGGATAATTATCACTGGCCGAGTTACCAGGTGGATAATTATCACTGGCCGAGTTACCAGATGGATAATTATCACTGGCCGAGTTACCAGATGGATAATTATCACTGGCCGAGTTACCAGATGGATAATTATCACTGGCCGAGTTACCAGATGGATAATTATCACTGGCCGAGTTACCAGATGGATAATTATCACTGGCCGAGTTACCAGATGGATAATTATCACTGGCCGAGTTACCAGGTGGATAATTATCACTGGCCGAGTTACCAGATGGATAATTATCACTGGCCGAGTTACCAGGTGGATAATTATCACTGGCCGAGTTACCAGATGGATAATTATCACTGGCCGAGTTACCAGATGGATAATTATCACTGGCCGAGTTACCAGATGGATAATTATCACTGGCCGAGTTACCAGGTGGATAATTATCACTGGCCGAGTTACCAGATGGATAATTATCACTGGCCGAGTTACCAGATGGATAATTATCACTGGCCGAGTTACCAGGTGGATAATTATCACTGGCCGAGTTACCAGATGGATAATTATCACTGGCCGAGTTACCAGGTGGATAATTATCACTGGCCGAGTTACCAGATGGATAATTATCACTGGCCGAGTTACCAGATGGATAATTATCACTGGCCGAGTTACCAGATGGATAATTATCACTGGCCGAGTTACCAGGTGGATAATTATCACTGGCCGAGTTACCAGATGGTTAATTATCACTGGCCGAGTTACCAGGTGGATAATTATCACTGGCCGAGTTACCAGATGGATAATTATCACTGGCCGAGTTACCAGATGGATAATTATCACTGGCCGAGTTACCAGATGGATAATTATCACTGGCCGAGTTACCAGGTGGATAATTATCACTGGCCGAGTTACCAGATGGATAATTATCACTGGCCGAGTTACTAGATGGATAATTATCACTGGCCGAGTTACCAGGTGGATAATTATCACTGGCCGAGTTACCAGATGGATAATTATCACTGGCCGAGTTACCAGATGGATAATTATCACTGGCCGAGTTACCAGATGGATAATTATCACTGGCCGAGTTACCAGGTGGATAATTATCACTGGCCGAGTTACCAGATGGATAATTATCACTGGCCGAGTTACCAGGAGGATACTTTCCACTGGTCGAGCAACCAGATGGATGCGTTGCCCCTGGCCGAGTTACCAGGTGGGCGCACGCCCTGGCCGAGTTACCAGGAGGACATTTTTCCCTGGCCGAATTACCAGGAGGATACTTTCCACTGGCCGAGCTACCAGGGGCGAGGCCGCCCAGTGAGTTGTGATGCCGCCCAGTGAGGGGCGATGCCGCCCAGTGAGAGGCGATGCCGCCCAGTAAGGGGTGATGCCGCCCAGTGAGTGGCGATGCCGCCCAATGAGTGGCGATGCCGCCTAGTAAGTGGCGAATGTTTGGCCTGTTGAGGCGATTTTCACCTCCGACCGAGTTACCAGGTGGTTATTTTAGTGAGATTGAGATGATCCGACAGGACGCAGAGATTTGGTGGCGACGAGTTCGTCCTGATGGACTACCGGGAGCGTCTCCAGCCGTGAGTTGCTTGTTGACATAGTTTTCCGCTTTGAACGAGAGGGACCGAATCCCTGAACGGTAAAGGAGCGAAAACTTTGATAGACTGAGCCTAGAGTCTGTTCTTGTTTGGTTGGGGTTCTAGGCACCGGTCTATCGGAAATTTTGGATCTTTGCCGCGTCAATCGGTTCTTCTCGCCTATGAGTGGGGTGTTGCTGTGAGTTGAGTCGTTGAGGGTTCTCCGACATAGCTGTGAGAGTGCTAGGGCAATTGCATTGATGTATGGGCTAGAGATAGGACCTTTAGCTTGTGCTCGTAAGGTTCAGATACCTGATCACGTGTTGCACGTAGATGGGAGTTATTGGTCCTGCCCAGTGCAGTTGGGGCCCTGGTTTTTACCTATTGATCTTTTGGCCCTTCCTCAGCTCCGGGTTTTCGAGGTAGTGTTGGGTATAGGGCTGTGAAGATCTGAGGCCTTGATGCTTGAGATACCACACCGTTTATACACGGTGGTGATGCCACGCCGTTAATACACGGTGGTGATGCCACGCCGTTGATACACGGCAGTGATGCCACACCGTTGATACACGGTGGTGATGCCACGCCGTTGATACACGGTGGTGATGCCACGCCGTTGATACACGGCAGTGATGCCACGGCGTTAATACACGGTGGTGATGCCACGCCGTTGATACACGGCAGTGATGCCACACCGTTGATACACGGTGGTGATGCCACGCCGTTGATACACGGTGGTGATGCCACGCCGTTGATACACGGCAGTGATGCCACACCGTTGATACACGGTGGTGATGCCACGCCGTTGGCGCACGGCAGTGAGGCCACGCCGTTGGTACACGGCAGTAATGCCACGCCGTGGGTGCACGGCAGTGATGCCACGTTGTAGGTACACAATGGTGAGAGTCTTTTGGATGTTCGGACTTTTGACCACGAGTTGGGCATCAGCTTTATGATCGCCTTGTGAGCCAGTTTTCAGTCCCGTTCACCGACGGTTTGGTCCCCGTTAGGGTGTTCTTTATGAGTTGTGGGATCGACTTCGACCCGGGGGTCCGTTGGGGTTATGATAGCATGTTGAGCGACCAACTGTGGCACGAGATTGTGTCTCTTGAGGATCCCTTTTGAGGGTAGCCGGCAGTTGAGTAGTCCACTCGGGTGGTTTTGGATCGGGAAGTGACCGAGTGAAGACCCCAACCTATTGGATTTCCCTTCCTTATTGGACGAGTCCGCGGGTATGCTTCGGGTCGTCTTGTTGAGGGTGGCACCATGTTGTGGTTTGGTGCGTATTACACTTGTGGTTATTTTAGTTTTCCCCCAGCCTTTTAATGGAGCCATTAGTTTTTCACGTCTCAGCTCAGTAGTGATGTGTTTTTCCTCGCCCGTGATTACTTGCCCCTTTGAGATCTGTGATTATTGGAGTACGAGGGACGCCCGTTGCAATTTCTGGCTCGAGAGATGAGAGAATTGCACATCGGGTAATACCGTACTTATTGTTGTTGTTGCGGAGTAATCACGAGGAGCGAGCGGGGGAGCTGGAGGCGTATTGTTAGATACCTAGCAGTGGTATTCTTGACTCCTGATGGGCTTGATCTAGTTTCGAGGACGAAACTTTCTTTTAGTGGGGGAGGATGTGAGGTCCCGGAATCCCCCGCGCAGGGTTGCTGGTTGTTGGGCAGCTTTCGGTCGCCGTTGGGGGTGTTGGTGCGCGTGTTGGGGGCCCAGAAATGGATTTGTGATGCAATTTGGGATTTGCTTGCATCACTGGAGGCCTGCGTGGGTTGCGCGCAATTTGGACACAAGTGGTGGACTTCGGGCTTTAATTGAGACCCCGTGGGAAGTTGGAGGACCCGTCGGGTGGTCAGAAGTGATTTCGCGCGATTCAGATGTCAAAATTAGACTCCGGGTGAAGTCCGGATAAAAGTTTACCTCTCCGGTCGCCTTCGGGAATTTTTAGAATTAGAATTTGGCAAATCGGACTTTAAAAATGGACCCGGCGCGAAAATCGGATCGAGTGGGCATTCGGCAAATTTTCGGGTGAGAATTTGAAGAAATGGACATCGTTTTTGGATTCAGCGCGCGAAATCGCTAAGGATGGACTATTTATTTGTTGGATTTGGAGTCCGGTAGACGTGCGCGTTTTTCGAGGCATCGCGGCACGTTTTTCGAGGTGGCGTGTGGATCCCGAAGCAGCTTTTGGCGGCACGGATCCCGAGGGCACGGCAGGCGTACGGTCGCGACAGGGGCCACGCGGGCGCGCAGCGCGGAATGCGCAGGGGCCGCCACGTGGCGGCCCCCCGTTGGCGCCCGCGCGGGCGCGGGGGCACGCGCGCCCGTGTAACGGGCGCGTGTCCCGCGCCTGCGCGTGGTGCGGTGCAACGCGCCCGTGTGGCGGGCGCGTTGCCGCACGCCACGTGGCGCCCGGGCGCGTGCGTGAACCCGGCGCACGCGCCCGGCTGTGGACCGACGGTTTGGGGCTCCCTGGTTGGCCCGTGCCGTGGACCGGGGCCGTGGACCGGCCCCGTGGACCACCTCTTCCCTCTCCCTCCTTTTCTTCTTCTTCTTCCTCCCCGCAAGCGTTTTTCTTGCCCTCTTTCGTTTTCTCCTTCAACCGAGAGTGAGGGAGAGTGAGGGAGGAGGTTGTGGGAGATGGCGTTTCGCGTCGCGGGCCTCGTGGAGCGCGCGAGGCTTTCGATGGGGGTGTTGCGGCGACGGCGGCGCAGTTGGGTAGGTCCCGTGTGTTGGTTTTACTGTATTTTTATACAGTTTTGGGGCGATCTTTTAGACTGTAACTGACCCTCTTGCTCCTTTCTGTGTTTGGCACCGTGCACCGTTTTGCGTGCGGACTCCGGCACCGTGCATCGTTTTGCGTGCGGATTCCGTTTTGCGTGCGGATCCTGGCACCGTGCACCGTTTTGCGTGCGGACTCCGGCACCGTGCACCGTTCTGCGTGCGGACTCCGTTTTGCGTGCGGATCCTGGCACCGTGCACCGTTTTGCGTGCGGACTCCGGCACCGTGCACCGTTTTGCGTGCGGATTCCGTTTTGCGTGCGGACTCCGGCACCGTGCACCGTTTTGCGTGCGGATTCCGTTTTGCGTGCGGATCCTGGCACCGTGCACCGTTTTGCGTGCGGACTCTGGCACCGTGCACCGTTCTGCGTGCGGACTCCGTTTTGCGTGCAGATCCTGGCACCGTGCACCGTTTTGCGTGCGGACTCCGGCAGCAGACATCGTTTTGCGTGCGGACTCCGTTTGGCGTGCGGATCCTGGCACCGTGCACCATTTTGCGTGCGGACTCCGGCAGCGGACATCGTTTTGCGTGAGGACTCCGTTTGGCGTGCGGATTCCGGCACCGTGCTCCGTTTTGCGTGCGGACTCCGGCAGCGGACATCGTTTTGCGTGCGGATCGCGTGGAGGCCAATTGCAAGTGTCTACGAGCAATTGGTGGCAAATCGAGGTGGTGGCCTTATCTCCAAGTTTTATGGACTGTACAGTATTTCTACTGATGTAGGACTATGCATGATAGTTTATTTCATTGTGTAGTATGCTAGATTGTAGGAATTGTTATTCCTTTTATTATCTGTTGATACAGCTATCTTGGAACTTGACCTAGCACCCCCGTCATATGTTGCATGTGTAACCAGACCAGTAGAAAACCCTCACTTGGGCTAGGGTTAATTATGTTTAGACACCCACACTGTTTTGCTATCCCTGGACATAGTGTTATCCTCGCCCGGGTAGTGGGCCGAGAGGTCGGGATTTTCTTTTAGTGTGGGATGCGTTTGCACTCGTGCTTGGGAGCAGAGTGGAGTCTGGTAGTTGTAGCGGGTTGCTTATCTGTGCCGGGAGCCGTTTGGGTATACGGTAGTCCCGAGAGGTCTTGTTTCCCTGTTGCACAGTCGTGGGAGAGAGCCGTTGAGTAGACGGTAGTCCCGGGCCGTCGAGTATCTTCCGGTCCGTCTTGTTGGGAACCGTTGGGGTTGACGGTGGTCCCAGGTCGTTGAGTGTTGTCCGACCTGTTTTGTTACCCTGAGTTGTGGGTCGTTCCTAGCTGTGGAGTATCTCCAGCCAGTGAGCCTTGTGCTGCGAGCCGTTGGTGAGGCTAGCGTCTCGTGTTTCGAGTTAGCCGAGCAGCTGAGTCGTCGAGAGTGCTCCGACTGTTGTGCGAGGTATTTGGGGATCTTGAGCCCTACCGTTCTGAGAGTGAGCGTGGATTTTGACTAGCCTGCATATGCCAATGTTTGATACTCTATGCCGCGCCGTTCTACTCAGTTGGAGTCGCGTCCTGAGATGCCGCTGTGGATACAATGGTTGGCCTGTTGAGGCAGTTTTCCGCATTTGAGGCAACGATGGGCCTGTTGAGGCAGTTTTGCGCGAGGGATGAGTTAGTAGGACAGGACGCCCCACGTAAATCCCGTCCTCATGTGGATGTGTGGTAGTGGGCAGGAGCGTTCCTAGTCGACGGGCGCAGGCTTGACTGGACCTTTGAGGTAGTCAGTTCGTTTGGATCGATTGAGCACCTTGGGTGCGAGTGGTCTCTTTTACTTTCATCTGTTCCACTTTTCGGTGTCTAGATAGAGGCATGGTAGCTGTAGAGTAGCTTCCAGCTTTTCTTTCAGATTTCTTTGCCTGTTATCTTTGCCTCTAGTAGACTTAGTGGGCAGACCGTTGGGCTTGTTGACGGTACCCACTGAGAACTACTGTGGGAAGTAGTTCTCACACCCGTCGTGGTGTCTTTTTCCCCAGGAACTTCTCCTCCTGTTCCTGTTGCTCCAGTTGCTGATCCTTTGGACCGAGGCGAGGGAGTCGCGAGCTAGTTCCCTACCTGTCATTGGAGTGTAGCGGTACCCCTTCAGAGGAGAGCTTCAGTAGATTAGTTTTCTTCTTTTTCCTCTGTTGAGAGACCTTTGTTGTGAGGTATAGAGTTGTACTTTATTTTACAGTTTGAGAGACTGTTGTGGTGAGGATATTCTTGTATCGAGAGTCTGTACACTGATGTATTCATTGGAGATACCTCCCTTCTGAGTTTTTGGTATCAGAGGACTTTGTTTATGATAGTATTTGGGGAGATGGATATTGTATTATTTTCAGTTGTACAGTGTTTGGACTTCAGTTTTTAGTAGTCTGCTTTCAGCGCTCTGATATCTGTTTACTGTAGTTGCTTTCTTTCTGCAGGTTAGACGCTTCGTCTGTACGGCAGTTTCCGTACAGATGGCGGATCTGTTGGCGAGCCCGGGTGGCAGTTTCCACCCCGGGGCGTGACACATGACGTCACATACCACAACTTGTTTTTGTTTTTTACTTTTTATTTTTTATTATTATATTTATTTATTTATTTATTTATTTTTGGAGGAATCAAACTTAATTGTAACTAAGTGCGTGTTTTGAATTATACTTTCAAAATTAAAAAGTAAACGATACAATTATTATATTTAATTTATCTAATATGTAATTTGATTGATAATATAATACTATAAATAATATAAAATTATTCTGAAAATATTATCGAATGCTGAGTATCTGAGTATCTCATATTTTACTTATACCGGATTATCTTGTATATTATATAAAGTTATAAGTTTATTCTTCTATATTCTTTCATTACGTTTTTTTTTTATTTAATTTAAAGTTTTAAATTATCAAATTTTAATTTTTTATTTTAAATTAATATATTAAATTTAATATGTTTATTCAAATTTTAAATTTATATTATATATTTATGAATTAATTCAAATATAAATTATATTATTAAATATGGCCACAAAGATAATTTTAAAATAAATTATATTTGATTGTCATGAATACTAAATTTTATAAAATAAATTAAATATAGTAATTCTAAATACACTATAATCTAGCATTATATTATTGTATTAAACCAAACACAGTAATACAACATCAATTGTACAGGGGTGAAGTCTCAATTTTGCATTGGTTAATTCACGCTCAACATTTTTCTCTTCCAAGTGTTTGTGTGGCCGCAATGTGTCATGTAATGTAATTATTTTGCATCTCCATCACTCGCCTTCGATAACTATTTTGTGGGGTTTGGTAGGATACTGCGTTTTGTAAAAGCAGAATTCCTTCAGAATCCCTGGAAAGGGACAAATTCTGGGGACGAATGGCTCGCATTAAGCCAGCTGTGGCCTCTCTGGATTGGTCGAGATTGGTTGGATTCCAATGTTCTGAGTATTTTAAAATAAAAATAGGTATAAGTTATGATATTAGCAGGAACTAATGTTAATTTATATTTGGATGGGTATAAAGAAAATTGTGTTTAGTAAATTAAAAAGAAATAAAAAAATAAAAAAAATTAAATTTTTATAAAGTAATGAAATAAATTTTAAATTTTATAAATTTAAATAACTTATAATTTAAAATAAAATTAATTAATTTTTTTTTAAAAAAAAACTGCACGTGGAACAAGTTGTTCCACCTGCTACTTGGAACAGTTATTCTTCTCTAATCCCGGGATTAGGTGGAACAGCTGTTCCAAGCAGCTTTTTGTTGTTTGAATACAAAGGAGGGAATATCCCCCTTATCCCCCCTAGTTCTTGTATCCAAACAAAGGAGGGCTTGTTTGGATTTGGTATAGAACCGGGAATATGAGGGATATCCCTCTTATTCTTCCAAACGCACCAGAAATTAATCGGTATAGTTTGTTCCAATACAACTAGAATAAGTGAGAATTACTGTTCGCACTCTTCCCAACCACCCTCTTACTTTTTCTTTAAATATCCTTCCACGTCTACCGAGGTACCATCTCTCACATCATTATTACATAATAAAGTTTTGAGGGCAAAAAGATAATTTACTTTAATTAAAACTCTTTATTCCTCATTCTCATACCAAACACAAAATCTCTTATTTCAGGAACCATTCCAAACGCTTTTTTACACTAGTTATACTTATCCCTGAAATAGCTAGTTCTGTCTTATCTCGTTACTAAACGGCCCTTAGTATATTCGATTTAGAGTGTATATTTTATATTTTATTTATTTTAAAATAAAATAAATTTTACTAACTATTTTAATATGATTGGTGGAGAAGTTTTCATTCCAGAATGAGTACATTCGAAATAGGATGTATGAGTACTACTGCTCGTTTTAAAAATATATTTGATTCATAACTAAAATAAATAAATATATGTATTAAATTGGATTGGAATTGATAGAAGGAAAATATTATGTATACACTCCGAATGGGGTGTATATCATACACCTCACCCTATCCAAGGGTGGGGTGAATTTTATCGGTCACTTAAACTGACCGGTGAATAAGTCTCCACCCCTTGGATGTGGTGGGGTGTATGATATACACCCCATTCGGGGTGTATAGGTAGCAAAGCCCTTGATAGAATGATGGATTATTCAAAAATATTTAATTTATTATTAGAATGAAAATTGAAATCAACATTCAAAATTTTGAGAGAAGTTTTTGGATAAAAAAAAAAAAAACAAAAAATGAGGGCGTAGAATCAAGCAATTAGAAATGGAAAATGCTATGTGTACACCCTTTTCGGGGTGTAAATCATACACCCCACCCATCCAATGGGTGGGGTGATAGTAAGGGTCACTTGAAGTGACCCTTGAAATCACCCCACCCATTAGATGGGTGGGGTGTATGATGTACACCCCTTTAGGGGTGTACATGTAGCATTGCTCATTAGAAATCTGCCTCTTACACTAAATATCAAATTTTATCCAGAAAGAGAGAAAAAAATTAAACATATAAATATTTATATGATTCAGCTAGTGAAATTTTTTATTATAATTAAAAAAATGTACAAAATATATCTCTTTTATAAAATTTTAATCTTAAAAATACACCAATATTCCTCATCTATGGCACCAAATAAAAATAAAATAAAATATATATTTGTAAAGTATATATTTATAATAGTGGTTAAATCATAATTAGTAATATAAATTCACTAAAATAAACTGAGTGAAGACTTTTTATTAGGGTAAATATAAATGTACACCCCACAAGGGGTGTACATCCTACACCCCACCCCATTCTGGGGTGGGGTGAATTCCACTGGTCACTAGTAAAGAAAGCCCCACCCCAGGATGGGGTGGGGTGTAGGATGTACACCCCTTATGGGGTGTACACCTAGCATCATCTTTTTATTATAATCAAATTGATATAGAAAATATATTTACCTTATAAAATTCTAATCTCAAAAATATAACAATACTTCTTCTCCTTTGCATTACCAAATAAATAAAATAAATGATAAATTTTTAATAGTGGTTAAATTCTAATATAATTATAAATATAAATTTACTAAGATGGAAAATAATCATAATATATTAGATATAATTTAAATTTAACTTAATAAGATAATCAAAATAGAATAGAGTTAAACTATTTTGTAGTTCCAGATTCGAAACATATTTAATAAAAACATTTGTAAGAGAGGAGTTTGAATGGTTTACTTTAAAATTGACCAATTTAGAATTCAAAATCGGATTGGGCCATGAATGAATTGGAGCATTCCTATTTTGGAGTGGAACCAGAATAGAATAAGATTCTTATAAAACAAAAGACAACTATCGGAATTAATGAATGATCTAAAATAGGTGCATGAAGCCAATCCTATGTTATAATTGCTGCGAATTTATTAAGAAATCTATAAATATATTTATATATTTTTTTATTTTTTTTTTTGATAAAAATATCACTACAGCAAAACGATAATGTAGCGACACTTTTAAGTATTCTTAAAATTTTAAAAAAATACTGCAGATAAAAATACCGATACTTTTTATAAGTGTCGCTATATGTACAGTCGTTATGATATATAGCGACACATTATTACAAAGTATTCCAAAAATATATTCGTATAATCTAATTTTGTATATAGATTAGAAATTTGCATAAAAGTATCATAAAAATATATTTCTATAATCTAATTTTGTTGTAGTGTATGCAACTTATTTGAATTATGAACCACTCCTCAATCTCTGGAAATTTTGATAGCACTATCAAATTTTTCAATTTGTTTGAGTTACTCAACGATATTTTGACTTCAAATTTTGAATATAATTTTTATCTTTATTTCATACCATTTTAAAAATCATAAAATTATTAAAATAAATAAATAATTTAAATTTTAAAGTCACCGCGATACTGACCGACTCAAATTAAATAAATTAAATAATTAAATAATAAAATTAAAATTTTAAAAAAATTAGTTTATGTATATTTTCGCTTGATTTTTTTTTTGGCAAACTTGTCAAACTTGTACTTGGAGTCGAAGTGACTCTTTCTTGTACAAATCTGGGCTCAAAATTTCTCGACCATATTCATTTCATGTTTCGAGTGAAAATGTTGGCCACCGACCACCACCATCCTGCATTTACACATCCACTCCATTTTCGAGCTCCTTCTTCAACACATTAGGTATGCATTTGATATTAATGATCGCGCACAATATTTTCTAAATAAAGAAAAAAAAATTTGTAATAGAAATATATATCAATACGCTTCTCCGTTTTTCGGTTGAACTAAAATGACTTATCATTTTTTTTGCCTATATATAAATATATAATGCACGCTTTTTGCAATCACGGTGCGAGCGAAAATTGATTTGGCTGAGAGAGAATCAATACAGGACCCGGTCGAATCACTAGTGAAGGTGTCAATGGGTTGGATTCGGAATGAATGTTTTAAAAACTTAAATTCAAAATTCAAATCCAAAAATTCGCATCCTAAATAATTATTTTTCTTTACTATGTTTTAAAACATATTATACTAAAATTATATAATGTAAAATTAATTCGTTCAAGTCGAGTAAGAACAAAATTTATGTCCGAATCCAAATTCGTTTGTCAGTTTTCATTTCTTATGCTCGTATTAGAAACCGTATTTGTTTAACTTGAAAATTTGATGTGCTATTTTGGTAGACAATAAACTGATCAATCTTGATTCCATTGAATATTGATTTTTAATTATGGATCTCAAAATAATTTTATACAGATAAAAATTAAAGGAAATTTGTATTTTGATTACGAAAATACGAAGAGTTACATTTGATTGATTGATTGTGGAGATATTGTAAGATGCGGAGCCAGCGAAATTTAGAGGATTATGACATTACCTTGCTAGCTAGTACATTAGTATACATCATACTTGGCTCTATAATGTGATGTTCATTCATATTTAACTATCTCGTATACAAACGATGATTGAATAGTTTGATGTGATGTATAATGTTTGATGTCGTGTATGTATAAAAAAAATTTTGTCCGTTTGGATAGAGAAATTTTATAGACGTGACGAATCTATGCACGATCTGAATCGTTGTTTTTATTTTTCTAAAATGCAAACTCTATTTTCAAAAAAAATAAATGACCAGTAATTTCAAATTATACATACGTGAATCATTGACAACCCTAACAAGAGTGAGGGCTCAAAAAAGATCGAGTTGGTCATAATGGATCGGGCTACGCTTATCGACTAAATAAATATGATAATTTGGGGCCCGTTCTAGCACGACAAAGACGCCCACGAGCCCAAAATACAAACCTATCCCATCATAAATTACATTGGCTTATATTTTAAAATTTTAAAATTTTAAAATTTTAAAATTTTAAATAGTTTATTTTAGAAGGATGTATGAAATATCTCTACAATTATGATAAATTTTTGAATATTCAAATTTTAAATTTAGAATTTTTATTTAATATAGCATTGTTTTTAGTTTTTCTAAAATATGACTCAAAATCCGGTCCAATTAGGTTTGGATCTAGACACCAATTTTAAACCAGCTCCAAATCTGAACATAATATGTTGTATGAATTTCAGCCCTGGATTGGCGCTAACTATTAATCTTAAAAATTCGAACAAGTAAAAATACGTAATTAATTTACTTAAATCGTGCAGACACAATGTTCACGGATCTCGACCGAACTCAATCCATCTGGATGTTAGATCTATTGTTGAGCCTCTTGTCGTTAGATTTATTGTGGACCGCAACCCTACTCAATTTATTAGTCTCATGAATCTATTATTATGGAATAACAAGTTAAATATATTTTTAACTTATAAATAAATACCCAAATAAGATGGAGTATCAAAAAAAAAAAAAAAATCTATTATCCCTAACAGTTGTTCAACCCAATTTTGACCCAACAAAACAACTAATAAAGCACTTTTAAAAAAGGTAAAGCTTGTAAAGTATTTGTTTTTACTTAATTAACCCCCTTTTTTTTTATATTATTATAATTTTTATCCCGTCTGTAGACCCCATATTATACATAAGGTAAAAATGTATATAATTGAATTGAATTGTGAATCATTTTGCTTTGGCTATTTTGCTTTTCAAAATTTTGATTTTATCATTTAAAATTTTAATTTGTTTGATTTGAATCGGACAATAATACTTTGACTTTAAACTTTAAACGTATTATTTATATTTACATATTTATTTTATATAATTTTTATAATTATAAATTTATTGAAGTCAAAGTGTCCTGGACAAATTAAATAAATTGAAAGATAGGATGATAAAATCAAAATTTTAAAAAATCAGATAATTAAATTAAAATAATTTATAATTCAGATAAATTATATATATTTTTATTTATAAATATTCTTCATAGATAGTTATTTTTATTGAGCCAAAGTACAACTGATATGAGCCCTAAATTTAAGAACAAATTAATACAAAAGTTCGACCTCCTGATATTAAATTAGATCTTTAATACTCCAGTTCAAATGCTGAAAAAGTTCTCCATTGTGATCTGAGATTAGAGGGACAAGTACACTACTTGTCTCAGATTAAACAGTGGGCTCTAATACCAAATGACTAGGAAGAATAATAGGTTCAGTTAGGTTAGATGTGACTTCGAAATTTGAAATCGCTTTAATATTATAATTTTAATTAGCCGACGATTTTACAGTGCGAAGATAAATTTCATAGATGTATGTGGTTACGGATCAAATCCGCTAAGAAAAAATTCGTTAAGATTAGTGTTCTATTTTCTTTTACCCTATAGAGATCGAGTGATTGTACGATTATCTGAATTTTGTATTTTTTTTATTCCGACATAATGAAACTCTCATCTTTCGCCCGTAATTTTTTATCCTGCGAAAAAAATTTTACGTAAATTTATGTATTATTTTTTTATCATATATTTTTTGAATTTATTTTTGTGCTCTGATAGTCAATTAATTTCGTTTGATTTGTGCCGTCATTTCTAACCGGCTCAAGCTTAATTAGATATATATATATATATATATATATATATATATATATATATATATATATATATATATATATATATATATGTATGACTCTGACATGTCTAGAAAACTTTTCACTCAAAATCCAGGAAAATCTCAAGTAAAGAGTCAGAATCACTTTAAGAACTCATTAACAAATGCTTGCAAATATTTTTTAAAAAAGAGCTATTTCTGCAGTCAAAGAGTAGGTGTAAATTTTATATTTTTCTGTTCAAAAATTCAGACACTTGTTTTTTGAAGTTTTAATATTTTTTTTAAAAAAGCAATATATAGTATATGTATCTTTAAGAATAAGTGCAATATTTTTTTTTTTTTTTGAAAGAAAAATTGCATATTTAATTTTATATCAAATCAACCAGAGAGCTTATACAAAGTTATAAGATAATACTGTGCTTGTCAATATTCTACACGTTTGGAGTGTTTTTCTTTCTTTTTTTTTTTGTTGTGCCCTAGATCTAATCATATCATAGGCATAGTAGCTCATAGTAATAAAAGTTTGACTGAAATATTATTAATAATATTAAGTTATTGGTGCTATTAAGTTTTTAATCATTTAATTAAAATATATATGGTTGAGATGATCGTGAATCTTTTGAATTTAATGAGTGATTCGAAAAATAATAAAATTTAACGGATAAAAATAATTAAAGAGGTTGATTTAAGAGTAGAAAACTTGATAGCACAAAATACTTTGTACTATCGATAGTATAGTAAACCGACTCTAGTAATAATAATAATAATAATAATAATAATAATAATAACAATAATATTTTAAATATAGCATTATAATTATTATTTAAAACTTTATACACCAAGCAGTGAGACGAAAGGCCAGGCAAAATATGCAATGTCTTGTGAAGAAATTAAATGTGCACGAGCTCGTACCGAAGATTTTTTTTTTTTTTTTTTTTTTTTAAATAATCCTTCTCATTTTTAAAATTTATAAAATAATCTTTTCAAAAAAAATTTTATAAAAATAACCTGCTTTCGCCACGCCGGCGCCACGTTGGGTGTTGACCTTGAAGGCGCCGAGCAATTTGTGAAGGCGCTGAGTCGCTCGGCGCCTTTAGTGTGGCTGGCGACTTGACCAAATTTTTTCAAAATTGGCTAAGTCCTCGGGGTGTGTTTGTAATGTTGAATTAAAGACGTTGAGTCGCTAAGCGCATTTAGCGTTAAACACTACAGGCGTCGAGCGACTCAGCGCCTCTAGTGCTTTACACTAAAGGCGCTGAGGGACTCAACGCCTAAAGTGTTTTACACTAAAAGCGCCTGTTGGCGTAAATATATATATATATATATATATATATATATATATATATATATATATATATAGTGAAAAAATAGGAAAAAAAATTATGATTAGTACGTAATATTGATCTTTCTATATATTTCTAATAAATCCCGTATAAGCTCAAAATTTTTAACATATTAATAATTTTGGTCCAACAAATTTTACTGTAAATTTAAGACTCTTTAATAGGTCATTTGTGAACACAACCTTATAGATCTCATCAAAGCCCGTCAATTTTTTTTAGTCACCAAATCAGTCAGATATTATTTTATTGCCCGGCGGACCTTATATTATAGTCAATTTCTTATTTAAAGATTCAATTTCAAAAATTATGTTCAAATTGAATTTTGAATTTTTAATTTTGAAGTTTTAACCAAATTTCAAAATATCTCTCAAATGCCAACTATATTCAAATTTGAATTTTAAATTCAACTAAAATCCCTTAATAATATTTTATCTCAAAATATCTGTCAAACGCTACCTATACTCAAATTTGCGAAATCCTTCATCCATCAATTATCTCAAAATATCTCTCAGCCGACTTATCCAAACTTACCTATTTCCTGTTTATTTGGAATTCAATTTTGAACTTTTAAATCCAAGCAAATTTCCTCGTTCGTTAACCGTTCAATTTTGAAATTTAAAATTTAAATACAACCATACTTTCTCAAATTTAAACATAACCGTTCAATTTTAAAATTCGAACATATTCAAGTTTGAAATTTGAATTTAAAATTTAAATACAACCATACTTCCTCAAATTTGAACATAACAGTTTAATTTTGAAATTTGAAAATATTCAATTTTAAAATTTGAAATCTAAAATTTAAAATCATACTTTTTCAAATTTGAACATAACCGCTCAATTTTGAAATTTGAACATATTCAATTTTGAAATTTGAATATAACCACATTCCTGCAAATTTTAAAATTTGAACATAGCCTTTTAATTTTAAAATTCGAATATATTCGATTTTGAAAATTAAAATTTAAAATTTGAATATAGCAATTTTCTCAACTTTTTCAAATTTGAAACACTTTTTTCCTCAACGAACCGACGCACGTTTTTCCCTTACCCAATTTCCAGTCACGTTTTTCCTTAACGAACCCCAACCAATCCCACGCGATCTCTCTCACGCCCAATATTACCCATCCCCACTATAAATAGGAAAAATAGAAAGAAGAAAAGGGAGTTTTTTTTTTTTTTTGGTATAAGGCAACATCCCACCACAAAAAAAAACCTCTCAGATTCTACCCAGATTCCAGCACACATCGTACATCATCTCCGATTCTTATCTTCAAGCTCAGACCAGATTCCCACCTTCAAGCTCAGACCCGGCAAAAGAGTAAGAAAAATAAAAATCGATTCCCATCTCCTCTCATTTTCGTTCGTTTTGACTAAACTGATTCGGGTGATTTCTTCGGACATCCGGATTTAGGTTCAGTAAAAAAATTTATTTCAAAAGGAATTTTTTTGGATCCCAAATTATGTAAAAAAAAATAAAATGGACTTCTTCGGATCCTAAATAATTTTAAAAGGGGATTTCTTCGGGCCCACATCAAAAATAAAATAACGGGATCTCTTCGGACCCCAAATTATTTTAAAAAGATAATTTCCTCGGACCCCAAATCAAAAATAAAACAAAGGGGATTTCACCCGAATCAAAAATAAAATAAAGGGGATTTTTTCAAACCCCAAATTATTTTTAAAAAAGAAAATTTGTTCGGATCCCAAATCAAAATAAAATAACGAAAATTTCTTCGGACCCCAAATTATTTTAAAAAGGAGATTTCTTCGGACCCCAAATCAAAATAAAATAACGGAAATTTTTCGGACCCCAAATTATTTTAAAAAGAGATTTCTTCGGACCCCACATCAAAATAGAATAAAGGGATTTCTTCGGACCCCAAATTAAAATAAAATAACGGGAATTTCTACGGACCCCAAATTATTTTAAAAAGGGGATTTCTTCGGACCCCACATCAAAATAAAATAAAGTGAATTTCTTCGGACCCTAAATTATTTTAAAAAAAGGAATTTTTTCGGACCCAACATCAAAATTAAATAAAGGGAATTTCTTCGGACCCCAAATTATTTTTTTAAAAAAGAATTTCTTTGGATCCCAAATAAAAATAAAATAAAGGGGATTTCTTCGGATCCCATATTATTTTTTTTTAAAAAAAATTCTTCGGACCCACATCAAAATAAAATAAAGGAAATTTTTTCGGACCACAAATTATTTTTACAAAGGGATTTCTTCCGATCCCAAATCAAAATAAAATAAAAGAGATTTTTCTTCGGACCACAAATTATTTTAAAAAAAAGGGATTTTTTCGGACCCCACATCAAAATAAAATAAAGGGAATTTCTTCGGACACCAAATTATTTTTTTTAAAATGGATTTCTTTGGATCCCAAATAAAAATAAAATAAAGGAGATTTCTTCGGACCCCAAATTATTTTTAAAAAAATGAAATTTTTTCGAACTCTATACTACATTTAAAGAAAAAGATTTCTTCGGATCCTAAATCAAAATAAAATAAAGGAGATTTTTTCAGACCCCAAATTATTTTTAAAAAGGGATTTCTTCGAATCCTAAATCAAAAGAAAATAAAGGGATTTTTCTTCGGACCCCAAATTATTTTAGAAAGAAAATATTTTCGGACCCCACATCAAAATAAAATAACAGGAATTTCTTTGGATCCCAAGATAAAATAAGAAATTTTCTTCTGACCTAAATCAAATAAAATAAAAGGAGATATCAAAATAAACAGGAATCTCTTTGAATCCAGAGTCGATTTCAAATAAGATTTAAATGAGCCCTAATCAACTTGGAGCCTAATTCCAATTCAAAGAGGCCTAATAAATAGCACTCAGTCCACATACGGGTCCTGAATCCAGTCTACATATAATATAGGCTCAGTCCACATACGGGCCCCCAATCTAGTCCACTTGCAAATAAAACCCAAAACCCATTCAATTCAGAAATAAAACCAAAACTCATTCAATCCCATCGCCTTAACACATATAATTAAGGCAAAATTATAATCAAACCGACTAGATTCTAAATCATATACTTAGAATTTAGCCAAATCCAATTCGATCGAGCTCTAACACATATACTTAGAGTTCATTCAAATCAACCCAACTAACCCTAATACATATACTTAGGATGTAGTTAACCTTTTACTCTACCACATGTATCTAGGGTAGAAACCAAATCAACTCAACTAATCCTAATACATATACTTAGGGTTAGTCAACCTCACAGTGAGGTTTTACTGTCGCCTTTAGCACTGTCTGCGCGAGATTTCACAATGAGAGGTTTCACTGTCGGTCTCCGACTGTGAAGTTAAAATTAGTATTTTGAAGTGGTTAATTTTGTTTTGTAGTTGAAATGGCTAATCGTCGCATGTCCCTAAGTGTTCATTGGGGTGAACAGTTAGTTTTCGATGAGAATGGTCCAAAATATATCGGCGGTCGAAAAAAGTTAATCGCGATACGTTCTGATTCTACACATACTAGTTTCGATACGAGAATGTATCGTTTAGTTGTAAGAACTTGAAATTTTATAATTAAATAAAAAGGAAAAGAATAAAAGTCTAGTCGATTTTGAATCATGAATGGCAAGAGTAGCCTCAGTGCCCCTTTTCTGCAGTGTAAATTGCACAGTTAATGGGCCAGAAATATCGCTTTTCAATCCGAGCTTGATCTCTAAAATCCGAAATCACCAGCACGACCGTCTCGTCGAATCGAGTGAAAACCATATTAAACATGTTCAGATCCGACGGTCGGATCTTGCAGAAATCGACGAAAAAGCGGGTGGGACCCGCGACTTAAGTGCATAGTGCTTGGGTACTGTTGATGAACAGTAAACCCTAAAATCCAAATACCCTAAGTGCGAACATCGGCCAAATCGCTGTCTGGAAGCCGATCATAGCACTTCAGGTAGTCTTTTCGAACGGCTTCAACATTCTGGACACAATGGCACTGACGGAATTTCCGTTTGACGACCCTAAAGCCTCGAAAAACGTGAAAACTGTATTTTGACACAGTATTTATGGACCGAGTTTTTATCCGGACAGTTTTTCGAAAAATAAAAATCGCTACCTGATAGGTCTCGTCGAGCCGGACGTCATGGCGCAGTCCATTTTTCGTTTCGATGAACGGATCGCCTCGAAAAGCATGAAATCGGGCGAAAAAGGGGAAAATTACACTTAAAACCCTATAGAAGTTGCCTCGAAATGCGTGCCACTCCCTAGTGAGGGACCTAAGAGTGAGAGAAAGATGCTGTGGAGGATCTAACAGCAAAAGGGTAAGACTCGAAGGGCTTAAATGCAAATGTAGCAACCCTATATAACTACACCTACTCGAGCTAGGGTTCCAAGGAACCCTAAACCCCCGAGCTCTACCCTAGCCGCACTCCCAACCTCCCTCCTCCTCTCTGCCGAGTTTCCCGGAGCTCCCCGCACCGGCCGCCGCCTCCAGCCGCCGGAGAGAGAGAAGCAAGGACCACCTTGTTCTCGGGTGGTTGAGGAGGGGTGTACTCGGGAGGGTCCTAGACAACCCAGACCGGATCTGAGGACTCCTCTGGGAGGCCGCATCCGAGCCGGAGAGGTGCCGACCCCATCGCCACCGAGCGCCGCCGCGGCCACCACCCTTCTTCTCCAAACATTCCGGCGAGGTAAGTTCTTGGGAAACTTTGTTTCTAAATCGCCCATGGACCATAGCATAGTGTTTATAACACCGAGGGGACCTTCCAGTTGCAGCCCGAGCCACGGCCGCCGCCCCGATCGCCGGCGGGAGCCAACTGTAGCCAAAACCATCATTCTGGCCGATCTCGTGCGCCGCCGGCATCCGGCCGTCAAACCTGAGATCAGCACCGTTGATTCGTGTCTCCCCGTCGACTGAAACCCCACCACCAAAGCTTGGGACGATCGGATTGAGATCGGGACCGCGCGAGCGTGCCCTAGATTCGGGGTTTTTCCAACCTCGGCCGACCACGGCCGTCCGGCGCCGGCGCCGCCTCCCACCGCCGGCCAACGCCACCAGAGGACTCCTGGAGCCAAGTGGGGCCTTTTGGTCCAAGTTGCACCGGCCCGGAGCACGGCGGCCGGAAACCGCCATTAACGGCCAACTCACCTTCAACCGAGCTTCGCCGCCGCGCCCGGCCGGCGATCCCCGGCACCGGAAAACTGCCCAGGTGAGCTTCTGAACCCTTCTAGAACATTTCCACCATCTTGCATGGCGTTTTTGACGTCGGGTTCTCGATCCCCAGACTTGCACCCGATTGGCCTCGGATCTTACCTCCGGCGATCCCCGGCGCCTAGGGCTACGACCACCACCACAGGTAAGACCTGGATGCCACTCTTGAGCTTCCCATCATTTTGGTTTAGGCCTGGGGGAACCCCTGCAACTCGGTTTCATACTTGCACCCGAGGTACCGACTTTGGGTTGGTCTCCGGCCGCCGCCGCCTCCGGCCGCCGGGGGTCGCCCCCACATGGACCAAACATGGTCTGGGACACCCCCTTGACTGATGCTCCTCTTGGAATCAGGTCTGCACCTGTGCTGCTCAAGGTTGCCCCAAAACCGAGCCTTGGCATTTGGTGGTGCTGCTCCGGCCACTACTCCGGCGGGTTTCCGGCAAGCCTCAGGTGAGCCCCACTGTCTACACTCCCTACTGAGTACCATGCTCCTCTTAGATCACCTTTTGATCAAGTTTGTATTAGGTTGCCACATAGTTGCATATTGAACACTAAAAGATTATGGGCCAAATTGTAAATGGGCTGGGTCTCGGCCCAACTCTTGTGAGCACGAGCTTCGTCTCGTCATCCTGAACGCGCTGAAAGTTACAGCGCAGCTTTTGGACTCCCGGATTTCAAGAACGTGCCGAAATGGGCCGGAATATAAGCTAATTATGCAATTTAAAAGCTGTTAGGGACCTAAATGCAATTTAGACACACATGCTGACTTTAGATAATGTTTTTACACCACTGGACATTTTGTTAGAGTCCCGTAGAC
Source organism: Tillandsia leiboldiana (assembly GCA_029204045.2). Classification (NCBI taxonomy): domain Eukaryota; kingdom Viridiplantae; phylum Streptophyta; class Magnoliopsida; order Poales; family Bromeliaceae; genus Tillandsia; species Tillandsia leiboldiana. Next base: position 4,388,670 of record CM055069.1, on the reverse strand, counting down.
TCTCGTTGATCGGGAATCGGGTTTCCGTTCGATAAAACGGCTGTATCGAACCGTATTAGAGACACGTTACTATAGTGTCGTCGGGATGGGTCGTGCGAGTTTATTATTGACTATAGCTGCTTATACAGGGCCCAGTTGTCAGGACCAGCCTCCCAGTAGCTGTGCGGGAGTTCGAGGATCTGCCTTCATCCAGGTGGGTTAGCTTCGGTCCGGGCATGATCTATTCGGCCCTCTGGTTGCTTTAGTCCAGTCGGACACCTTTTTTTTGACCAGCCTGCGAATTATACCGATACGACCTATGATGACTGCATATATATATCACATGATCCCCTGATAGACATTGATTCTTTTAGACTCATCATATATACCTGCTGATTTTATCTAGATTAGCCTTGATGATTGTATTGACATGCCCTATGATTAGTCCTGATAGATCTTGATCTACGTGAGACATATCTTACGTACCTGTTTATCAGTTTTTATATTTCTGATAGACCTTGATCTTCATGAGACATACCATATACATATCTGTTCATCAGCTTTTTCAGTATATAGATCTACATGATTTGATAGCACTTGTTGATTCCTGTCAGCCGATTTATTGTTGAGATTCCGATATGCATGATTGATTGATCCTGATTGTTGGATATTATTCGATATTCCGATATGCATGATTGATAGATACTACTTGATGTTTCGATATGCATGATAGATTCTGATCGACACGATAGATGATTTCCCTGTTGGGATCTCGGCTTATTGCCGACTACCCGGTCATTAGACCGTGAGCTTGATCATAGCATGATGACTACCACGCACGCTGTACTTCACGTACATCAGCGGAGTCATGACCGCAGCGATGTTCTTTACCGGTAAAGTGGTCTTGAGATGGACCCGTGAGCCCCCAGCTAGGCACCAGTGGGTGCGGGGTTATGTCAGCCAGCTAGGTGCCAGCCAGGTGGTATGTGCCTGAGGTCTTGCGACCAATACTGGCATTGATTGGGTACTTGGGTTCTGACTTTGATGCATGATGCCTACTTCGTACCATTGTTGTTCAGTTATGTTGATTTCCAGCATTATTATCTGTAGACATACTTTTATCGCTTGCAGTTCTTTATACACTGCTTCCTGATAGACATTATCCTGATTTCCCAGCATGTATGATCTACAGTTATTATGATCGATTATCTTTGTGATACCCTGATTTTCAGTATTTCTTATCTGCAGTTCCTTATGATTGATTACCTGCCTAGTTAGCTTATCTGTGGATTCTAGTGATTATCAGTAGATCTATTTTATTGTTCAGCTTTACCCTATGATTCTTACTATCCGCAGATTTTAGTACCCAGTAGGTACGATTAGCTACTTCTCGGCTCGTCGTGCCCACTGGGATACACTCCGGTGTGTCTCACACCCTCGGGTGACTGTTGCAGGTCTTTCGGGTGGTGAGATGTCGGGACGATCCAGTGAGGCTGTTACGATAGAGCTGTCCCCCCTGATGATTGTGGTTTATGTTATTTCAGCTTTTCGATTATTTGGATATGTCAGATTGATGTGAGCATGACTATTTGGATTTTTCCTGTTGATTAGTCATTGTTTAGTTTAGATGTTGATTGATCTCTGATTGATGATTGGATTTGCCTAGCCGTGCATATATAGGAGAGACCCTATCCCTGTGGATAGGGGATTTTCTATATATGTGGCGGTCTGTTACGCCCGTTTTACAAACTCTGATTTATTTCAAAAAAAAAAAAAAAAAAATTTCAGACCTGATTTTAAACTCGGGGCGTGACAGATTAGATGGTATCAGAGCAATAGGTATACGGTACCTAGGAAAAGATGGATTAGGAATTGGTTAGGATGGACCCTAGGATGACTTATGTCGTGAGAGCGCGGGGTATTTGTCTGATCGTTAGGAGCTCCGGTTTATTTGCACACTATGAGTCGTGTCCCCAACTTATTGTTGGCGACAGATCTATGGTATTTCGCCTTTCTTTTGGTAAGCACGTTGGGCGGCCGACAACGTACTTCCGAAAGAACTGAGAAATACTCTGCCCTGTAAAGGGGAATATCATGATTGGGTCTATTTGTCTGCTTACTTAAATTTAGTTTCCAAGGTTGTCTTTGGACGACGATGTTATAGTTTCAGTATTGATATTCCAGACCATATTGGACCTTGGGTTGGTCTCAGATAGTCGTGTACATAGTGGACAGATTATATTTGTCATTAATAAAGACATTCGTTCGATCTTGCGGCCACTAGCCACGTTGACCTCGCCAGATCTTGCAACTGATTCGATAATAGAAATAAGTGGTAGTGCAGTCTACCCTGCTTGATCGCCTAAAGGAGGGACAGCAGTCGGACCCCTCCTCCCATAAGATTCGTGAACTGATACCACTGGGACAGACTGACGAACCACCAACTGCACGCCAATGGCTCTATCCGATTCAGGGGCCGTTGGTGTGTTCCAGATAACGGTAAATTAAGGACATCCTTACAGAGACACCACTGAAAACCCTGGCTCGAGATGAGAAGAAGCTGAGGAACAGATCGATCCCCTACGACAAAGTACAATGGGGGAACCATCATGGAGCGTTATTCCCATTTATTTTGTTCTTAGTTGTATTAAGTTTTCAGGGACGAAACTTCTTTTTAGGTGGTAGAGATGTAAGAACTTGAAATTTTATAATTAAATAAAAAGGAAAAGAATAAAAGTCTAGTCGATTTTGAATCATGAATGGCAAGAGTAGCCTCAGTGCCCCTTTTCTGCAGTGTAAATTGCACAGTTAATGGGCCAGAAATATCGCTTTTCAATCCGAGCTTGATCTCTAAAATCCGAAATCACCAGCACGACCGTCTCGTCGAATCGAGTGAAAACCATATTAAACATGTTCAGATCCGACGGTCGGATCTTGCAGAAATCGACGAAAAAAGCGGGTGGGACCCGCGACTTAAGTGCATAGTGCTTGGGTACTGTTGATGAACAGTAAACCCTAAAATCCAAATACCCTAAGTGCGAACATCGGCCAAATCGCTGTCTGGAAGCCGATCATAGCACTTCAGGTAGTCTTTTCGAACGGCTTCAACATTCTGGACACAATGGCACTGACGGAATTTCCGTTTGACGACCCTAAAGCCTCGAAAAACGTGAAAACTGTATTTTGACACAGTATTTATGGACCGAGTTTTTATCCGGACAGTTTTTCGAAAAATAAAAATCGCTACCTGATAGGTCTCGTCGAGCCGGACGTCATGGCGCAGTCCATTTTTCGTTTCGATGAACGGATCGCCTCGAAAAGCGTGAAATAGGGCGAAAAAGGGGAAAATTACACTTAAAACCCTATAGAAGTTGCCTCGAAATGCGTGCCACTCCCTAGTGAGGGACCTAAGAGTGAGAGAAAGATGCTGTGGAGGATCTAACAGCAAAAGGGTAAGACTCGAAGGGCTTAAATGCAAATGTAGCAACCCTATATAACTACACCTACTCGAGCTAGGGTTCCAAGGAACCCTAAACCCCCGAGCTCTACCCTAGCCGCACTCCCAACCTCCCTCCTCCTCTCTGCCGAGTTTCCCGGAGCTCCCCGCACCGGCCGCCGCCTCCAGCCGCCGCCTCCAGCCGCCGGAGAGAGAGAAGCAAGGACCACCTTGTTCTCGGGTGGTTGAGGAGGGGTGTACTCGGGAGGGTCCTAGACAAACCCAGACCGGATCTGAGGACTCCTCTGGGAGGCCGCATCCGAGCCGGAGAGGTGCCGACCCCATCGCCACCAGAGCGCCGCCGCGGCCACCCACCCTTCTTCTCCAACATTCCGGCGAGGTAAGTTCTTGGGAAACTTTGTTTCTAATCGCCCATGGACCATAGCATAGTGTTTATAACACCGAGGGTACCTTCCAGTTGCAGCCCGAGCCACGGCCGCCGCCCCGATCGCCGGCGGGAGCCAACTGTAGCCAAAACCATCATTCTGGCCGATCTCGTGCGCCGCCGGCATCCGGCCGTCAAACCTGAGATCAGCACCGTTGATTCGTGTCTCCCCGTCGACTGAAAACCCCACCACCAAAGCTTGGGACGATCGGATCGAGATCGGGACCGCGCGAGCGTGCCCTAGATTCGGGGTTTTTTCCAACCTCGGCCGACCACGGCCGTCCGGCGCCGGCGCTGCCTCCCACCGCCGGCCAACGCCACCAGAGGACTCCTGGAGCCAAGTGGGGCCTTTTGGTCCAAGTTGCACCGGCCCGGAGCACGGCGGCCGGAAACCGCCATTAACGGCCAACTCACCTTCAACCGAGCTTCGCCGCCGCGCCCGGCCGGCGATCCCCGGCACCGGAAAACTGCCCAGGTGAGCTTCTGAACCCTTCTAGAACATTTCCACCATCTTGCATGGCGTTTTTGACGTCGGGTTCTCGATCCCCAGACTTGCACCCGATTGGCCTCGGATCTTACCTCCGGCGATCCCCCGGCGCCTAGGGCTACGACCACCACCCACAGGTAAGACCTGGATGCCACTCTTGAGCTTCCCATCATTTTGGTTTAGGCCTGGGGGAACCCCTGCAACTCGGTTTCATACTTGCACCCGAGGTACCCACTTTGGGTTGGTCTCCGGCCGCCGCCGCCTCCGGCCGCCGGGGCTCGCCCCCACATGGACCAAACATGGTCCTGGGACACCCCCTTGACTGATGCTCCTCTTGGAATCAGGTCTGCACCTGTGCTGCTCAAGGTTGCCCCAAAACCGAGCCTTGGCATTTGGTGGTGCTGCTCCGGCCACTACTCCGGCGGGTTTCCGGCAAGCCTCAGGTGAGCCCCACTGTCTACACTCCCTACTGAGTACCATGCTCCTCTTAGATCACCTTTTGATCAAGTTTGTATTAGGTTGCCACATAGTTGCATATTGAACACTAAAAGATTATGGGCCAAATTGTAAATGGGCTGGGTCTAGGCCCAACTCTTGTGAGCACGAGCTTCGTCTCGTCATCCTGAACGCGCTGAAAGTTACAGCGCAGCTTTTGGACTCCCGGATTTCAAGAACGTGCCGAAATGGGCCGGAATATAAGCTAATTATGCAATTTAAAAGCTGTTAGGGACCTAAATGCAATTTAGACACACATGCTGACTTTAGATAATGTTTTTACACCACTGGACATTTTGTTAGAGTCCCGTAGACTCTCGTTGATCGGGAATCGGGTTTCCGTTCGATAAAACGGCTGTATCGAACCGTATTAGAGACACGTTACTATAGTGTCGTCGGGATGGGTCGTGCGAGTTTATTATTGACTATAGCTGCTTATACAGGGCCCAGTTGTCAGGACCAGCCTCCCAGTAGCTGTGCGGGAGTTCGAGGATCTGCCTTCATCCAGGTGGGTTAGCTTCGGTCCGGGCATGATCTATTCGGCCCTCTGGTTGCTTTAGTCCAGTCGGACACCTTTTTTTGACCAGCCTGCGAATTATACCGATACGACCTATGATGACTGCATATATATCACATGATCCCCTGATAGACATTGATTCTTTTAGACTCATCATATATACCTGCTGATTTTATCTAGATTAGCCTTGATGATTGTATTGACATGCCCTATGATTAGTCCTGATAGATCTTGATCTACGTGAGACATATCTTACGTACCTGTTTATCAGTTTTTATATTTCTGATAGACCTTGATCTTCATGAGACATACCATATACATATCTGTTCATCAGCTTTTTCAGTATATAGATCTACATGATTTGATAGCACTTGTTGATTCCTGTCAGCCGATTTATTGTTGAGATTCCGATATGCATGATTGATTGATCCTGATTGTTGGATATTATTCGATATTCCGATATGCATGATTGATAGATACTACTTGATGTTTCGATATGCATGATAGATTCTGATCGACACGATAGATGATTTCCCTGTTGGGATCTCGGCTTATTGCCGACTACCCGGTCATTAGACCGTGAGCTTGATCATAGCATGATGACTACCACGCACGCTGTACTTCACGTACATCAGCGGAGTCATGACCGCAGCGATGTTCTTTACCGGTAAAGTGGTCTTGAGATGGACCCGTGAGCCCCCAGCTAGGCACCAGTGGGTGCGGGGTTATGTCAGCCAGCTAGGTGCCAGCCAGGTGGTATGTGCCTGAGGTCTTGCGACCAATACTGGCATTGATTGGGTACTTGGGTTCTGACTTTGATGCATGTGCCTACTTCGTACCATTGTTGTTCAGTTATGTTGATTTCCAGCATTATTATCTGTAGATATACTTTGATCGTTTGCAGTTCTTTATGCACGCTCCTGATAGACATTATCCTGATTTCCAGCATGTATGATCTACAGCTATTATGATCGATTATCTTTGTGATACCCTGATTTTCAGTATTTCTTATCTGCAGTTCCTTATGATTGATTACCTGCCTAGTTAGCTTATCTGTGGATTCTAGTGATTATCAGTAGATCTATTTTATTGTTCAGCTTTACCGTATGATTCTTACTATCCGCAGATTTTAGTACCCAGTAGGTACGATTAGCTACTCTCTCGGCTCGTCGTGCCCACTGGGATACACTCCGGTGTGTCTCACACCCTCGGGTGACTGTTGCAGGTCTTCGGGTGGTGAGATGTCGGGACGATCCAGTGAGGCTGTTACGATAGAGCTGTCCCCCTGATGATTGTGGTTTATGTTATTTCAGCTTTTCGATTATTTGGATATGTCAGATTGATGTGAGCATGACTATTTGGATTTTTCCTGTTGATTAGTCATTGTTTTAGTTTAGATGTTGATTGATCTCTGATTGATGATTGGATTTGCCTAGCCGTGCATATATAGGAGAGACCCTATCCCTGTGGATAGGGGATTTTCTATATAGTGGCGGTCTGTTACGCCCGTTTTACAAACTCTGATTTATTTCAAAAAAAAAAAAAAAAAAAAATTTCAGACCTGATTTTAAACTCGGGCGTGACAACACCGGAGTGCATCCCAGTGGGCACGACGAGCCGAGCTTCAGCTAATCGTACCTACTGGGTACTAAAATCTGCGGATAGTAAGAGTCAACAGGAAAAACTGGAAAGCATAGAGGTCTACTAATAATCAGAAATAAGAACTGCAGGTAAGTATACTGGAATCAATCATAAAACGGTAGATCATACATGCTGGAAAACATAACTCCACTCATAATCAAAATCCACAGATAAGCTAACTAGGCAAGTAATCAATCATAAGCTGGTATATGAAATGAACTGGCATGAAGCATAATCAAGTGACAGTACTGAAAAGCATGCTAGAACATGGAAGTATATAATCTATGCATCATCACAAGAATATCAAGCACCCAACCAATGCCATTATTGGTCACGGGGACCCTTCAGGCTCATACCACTCTCTGCACCTATCCCACTGACATAACCCCGCACCCATATGTGCTATCTGGGGCTCACGGGTCCTTCCTCCAGACCACTTTACCGGTAAAGAACAATAGCCACGGGGAGCGACCCCGGCAATGTTTCGTGAAGTACAGCGATGCGTGGCAAGTCGTACTGATCAATCTCACGGTCTAGTGACCGAGTAGTCGGCAACATGCCGAGATCCCAACAGGGAATCATCTGTCTATCTCTATCAATCGGAATCAATCAAATCATGTATAGCGAGTAGTGTCTATCAATCAGGATCAATCAATCATGCATATCGAGTAGTGTCTATCAATCAGGATCAATCAATCATGCATATCGAGTAGTGTCTATCAATCAGGATCAATCAATCATGCATATCGGAGTAGTGTCTATCAATCAGGATCAATCAATCATGCATATCGACGTATATCAAGAAATATCTCAATGACAGGAATCACAGGTATCATCTAATCATGCAAATCTATATCTCAATCAATCAGGATCAGTCAGGAATAATCAGGGAGTATGTATATGTTAATCAGCTGATCGTGACAAGAAATCTCAATCGCAGGTCTAATCAGGTCAATGTCAACAGTGACATCATGATATGTCAAGATAGGGTCATATAATCAGCGGGGAAATCAAAAACAGGGGGTCCGCCTGGACTAAAGCAACCAGAGGTGCCAAAAAGCTAGCCCGGGCCGAAGCTAACCCACCTCAACAAAAGCGATCCTGAAATCCGCTGGGAGGCTCACTAGCTAGCGGCTGATTGCTAGGACCTGAATCATATACAGGTCAGACAAATAAGTTCTACACATACCCAACCCCTGACTCGTAACGCACACAAGCTTAAACCTGGATCCACCAGGACTACACCGGGAACCTCAAATAGGGCAACTTAATCGCCAACAAGTTTTTTTAATTGCGCGATTAAAATCGAGTTGCCGATAAACCGACAATTTTGCCGATTTACGATCCGATAAACCGATTCGCTCAACAAAAGCCATCGGATCACCAATGAAAAGCTTAGAGATCATAGGCACACAGCCCAAGACAGCACTGCTAGGTAACATTTGCGTTTAGAGCCCTAGGGTTTTCCAGAAATCGGACTTTTATAGCAATTTGAGAGCCGTTTGCGCTCGTTCTCTTAATCGGAACATTATTTTACAAACCGTCACCTCGAGTAGATGACCACTCGACTTACTGATCACCGTGCTCACCCTATTGCAGTAGCACGGAACCCGAGGAAAACTTCGGGCCATAATATACTTCTCTAACATAGCCTAAAACGCATTTTTGTTTCTCCGGCTCATCAAAACCTAAATTAACGCGAGCATCGCGTCCAGTGACCCCAAATTAGCCAGGAGCTCATTGTCGCGGCTTCGCAAACAGCCCAAAATCTGGACTTAAGCCAAACACTAATCTAGAGCTTGATAACACTACATCTTTATAATTACCTGTGCCTGTTTGCAAACTAACTTGAGCATTTTGCTCAAAGCACAACAGGAACACAGGGGCTTGCCCAAAGTGCAGCCCAGAACTGCTGGATCTAGCAGAATGTTAAAACCTTGCTTCTAACAATATACACCATGCTCCAAACACAATTCCACACAGATAAACTTTGATCTGAAGTGAGCATCAAAGCTCAGGGGACAAATTGGAGCAACTTTCATATAATATCCGAAGTCTAATTCTATAAAATCTTCATTGAGGCATTAACACAAACACTTGGTGTGCATCAAACAAACAACATGTAACAAACCAGTTTTCAAGCTTGTTCTCAGCAAGGGAAGCACCTGGGAGCTTCCAACTTGGATGGAATTGATCTACTAAGTTACAGGATCATCCCCATCAACTTGGGTTCAAGCTTGCTCCCAGGTTAGCCGCGGCAAAGGTGGAGCTAATGAAGAAGATGACCACCATAGACCCGAGATGAAGATTTTTCCATCTCTGGTCTCTGGGCCTCCAGCAACTGCACCATAAGGTGTTTTTCATCTCTACCATCACATATGGAACAATTCCCGGCGGTGAGGACGCGGCGGAGACGACGGCGGAGCAAGATCGGTTTGGAGCTTCTTCGCCTCTAATGGCGGATTTCCACCGAGGCTTCATGGTATCCATGCAAGGGCATGGATATGATATACTCGATCCCAGGAAGCTTCTCGTCCACTCCCCGGCCGCCGGGGACGACCGAACGCCGGCAACCGCACCCCGAACCCACCTCGAGCCCAACATGGCAGCGCCTCAACCAAGCTGCATGGATGCCATGCAAGTACATGGGTGGACTCCTCTCACCCCCAGGAAACTCCCCAGACACTTTTCCGGAGGCGGGGAAGCTCGCCGGCGCCGGAGCAAAGAGCTCGGCCAAAGCACAAAAACAACCCGAACTAGGGCATCATGGCACGGTGTCCACAGTGAACCATATTACTACAAATTTGTAGGGATCAAGAACAGGTCAAGAGGAAGAAGACCATAATTTTACTTTTCATTAAAAGTCGCCGGGAGCAAAGAAAGCTCGAGGCGGAGCTCTCGGCGGTGCAACTTGGCCGCCGACCAACCGATGGCTTCCCATTTTCAGGGCTGTGCGTGGAGCATCCTTAGAACCTACAAAGACCACTTCCAAGGTCTTGACCTCTAAAACGCCAAGAATAAAGAGGGCTTACCTCGCCGGAGTTGGAGAATAGGAGATGCACCTCCCCGCGTTGTGCGGCCACGGCAGTGAGCAAGACCACCTGGGCTCAGCCTCTGGAGGTAGCAGAGATCCCCTGAATGCTCTGGAAGCAGTCCCAACCAACTTGGTGAAACCTCACTCCACCACACCCGAAATCAATTGATTTCTTGAAAAATCTTGCTTTTCCGGCGATCCTCGGCGGCGGCTGATGGTGCGGCTCACGGGGGAGATGCAGAGGAAGAAGGAGAAACTTTTGATGGAGGTTAGGTGCAAGAAATCTCTGGTTTGCTTGTTCTTCTCCAAGCCACCTCGGTTGCATTCCAATGGATACCCTCCTCCCTTCCTCCGAGCCACACACAAATGGAGAGAGCGGTTCTGGAAGTTGGCGTCGTGGCAGAGGTGGTGAGGAAAGTGGACAAGCAGTTGCAACTGCCCCCAACACACGACACAAGAACCTAGTACCATTTAGTGCATTTTTCCACTTTCTTTGCATTTTACCCCTTCCACACATCACCCCTTGCACTAAGACCCTTATTGTAGATTCATCTCGCATAATAGGCCTTCTACACCAAGTTTCCCTAGACATGGTGCATAAAATATTGAGTTTACACCGAAAATACAGTAAATTTTACCATATTTCACGCATTTCGAGACAACCGGGTCGTCAAACTGAAAATCGGACACCACCACGACGTCCGGCTCGTCGAGACCTATCAGTAGCGTATTCGCTTGTTTGAAACGGCGCTCAAATAAAAATCTCGGGCTATAAAGTTCTGTAAGTTGCAGAATGACGCACGCACTTCGATGCACCCGGATCGCCAAAATGAATTCCGTCAGTGCCATTGTGCTCAGAACGTCGAAAATAGCTAGAATTGACTACGCATACCCCTATGTCTAGGGTCCAGACGGCGAAACGGCCGTCGATGATCAAAAGGGCATTTGAAATAGGGATTACTATTCACAACTTAAGTTGTGGGCCCCCCAAGCTTCTTCGCTGATTTCTGAACGATCTGACCGTCGGATCGAAAATCTTTCTATACCATTTTCGATCGATTCGACGAGACGGTCGCACTGGTGATTCAAATTTTCGAGATTAGACTCGGATTGAAAGGTGATATTTCTGGCCCATTAATTGTGCAAATTATACTGCAGAAAAGGGCACTATCGCTATCTGAGCCATTTATGATCCAATTCAACTTGACTTTTATCGATTTCATTTACTTATTTATTTTCAAAATTCAAGTTCTTACAACCTTTAAATTTTCAATTTTAAATTTTGATTTTAGACTTTAAATTGAAAATTTAAATTTTGATTAAAAATTTAAAATGCAAATTTTGAAATTTGAAATTATAAATTAATATTTTAAATTAAAATGTCAAATTTTAAATTTTCTTGTGCAAATTTAAATTTCAATTCGAAATTCAAATTATTCTAAAATAAATTTAGAAAAAAATATTATTAGCAAACAGAGAAATTTTTTACCAGATTGTTTTTAAAAAATAAACTTTCCGTCTAAGCTCAGCCAAACGCGCGACAGTCTTTAGGCAAAATCAATTCGGACCAAACTATTACCGCTTACCGAAATTGGACGTTGAGCCTTCTTCTTCTTCTTTCTCTTCTTCTTCTTCTTCTTCTTCTATGCGTTGCACGTCCAAAACGGGCGCCCGCGCGCGAAGCTATGGCCGCCTTGCCGAACCGGGCGCGAGGCGGCGCCATAAGAGGGATGGCCGGCACAATGTTGTCGGATGCGATCATACCAGCACTAAAGCATCGGATCCCATCAGAACTCCGCATTAAGTGTGCTGGGCGAGAGTAGTACTAGATGGGTGACTCCCTGGGAAGTCCTTGTGTTGCATCCCCCATTATTTTGCAAATTTTTTCGGCTGTTTTGATTTCGGACTCAAATTTTAAATTTTTTTTTTTCTACTCTAGATTTAAAATTAAATGTAAATTTTAATTTTTCAAATGAAAAATTTCAAATATTATTTCGAATCTTAAATTTAAGTTTAAAAAATAAATTTTTAAAATGAAGATTTGAATTTCAAATTGCAATTTTTACGAATCTAAATTTAATTTTTAAATTTTGATTTTAGACTTTAAAAATGTAATTTGAATTTTGAAATATCAAATGTAAATTTGAAATATTTCATTATAAATTAATATTTTTAAATTAAAATGTCGAATTATAATTTTTTGAAATTTAAATTTTAATTCGAAATTCAAATTATTTTAAATAAGATTTAGAAAAAAATATTATTAGCAAACAAAAAAATTTTTTAAAAAATAAACTTCCCGTCTAATCTCAGCCCAAACGCGCGACAGTCTTTAGGCAAAATCAATTCGGACCAAACTATTACCGCTTACCCAGGGAGTCAGCCATCCTAGTACTACTCTTCCCAGCCCACTTAACTGCGGAGTTCTGATGGGATCCGTGATGCTTTAGTGCTGGTAGATCGCATCCGACAACAGTGTGCCGCGCCATCCCTCTTATGGCGCCGCCTCGCGCCCGTTTCGGCAAGGCGCCATAGCTTCGCGCCGGGCGCCCTTTTTGGACGTGCAACGCATAGAGAAAAGAAGAAAAGAAGAAGAAGAAGAAGAAGGCTCAACGTCCAATTTCGGTAAGCGGTAATAGTTTTGGTCCGAATTGATTTTTGCTAAAGACTGTCGCGCGTTTGGCTGAGCTTAGACGGAAATTTATTTTTTTAAAACAATCTGGTAAAAATTTCTCTGTTTGCTAATAATATTTTTTTCTAAATTTATTTTAGATAATTTGAATTTCGAATTGAAATTTAAATTTGCACAAGAACATTTTAAATTTGACATTTTAATTTAAAATATTAATTTATAATTTCAAATTTCAAAATTTGCATTTTAATTTTTAAATCAAATTTAAATTTTCAATTTAAGTCTAAAATCAAAATTTAAAAATTGAAAATTTAAAGGTTGTAGAACTTGAATTTTGAAATAACAAGTAAATGAAATCGATAAAGTCAAGTTGAATTTGGATCATAAATGGCTCGATAGCGATAGTGCCCCTTTTTTCTGCAGTTAATTTTGCACAATTAATGGGCCAGAAATCACCTTTCAATCCGAGTCTAATCTCGAAAATTTGAAATCACCAGTGCGACCGTCTCGTCGAATCGATCGAAAATGGTATAGAAAGATTTTCGATCCGACGGTCAGATCGTTCAGAAATCAGCGAAGAAGCTTGGGGCCCCAACTTAAGTTGTGAATAGTAATCCCTATTTCAAATGCCCTTTTATCATCGACGGCCGTTTCGCCGTCTGGACCCTAGACATAGTGGTATGCGTAGTCATTCTAGCTATTTTCGACGTTCTGAGCACAATGGCACTGACGGAATTCATTTTGGCGATCCGGGTGCATCGAAGTGCGTGCGTCATTCTGCAACTTACAGAACTTTATAGCCCGAGATTTTATTGAGCGCCGGTTCAAACAGCGAATACGCCTACTTGATAGTCTCGACGAGCCGGACGTCGTGGTGGTGTCCGATTTTTCAGTTTGACGACCGTGTTGTCTCGAAATGCGTGAAATATGGTAAAATTTACTGTATTTTCGGTGTAAACTCAATATTTTATGCACCATGTCTAGGGAAACTTGGGTGTAGAAGGCCTATTATGCGAGATGAATCTACAATAAGGGTCTTAGTGCAAGGGGTGATGTGTGGAAGGGGTAAAATGCAAAGAAAGTGGAAAAATGCACTAAATGGTACTAGGTTCTTGTGTCGTGTGTTGGGGGCAGTTGCAACTGCTTGTCCACTTTCCTCACCACCTCTGCACGACGCCAACTTCCAGAACCGCTCTCTCCATTTGTGTGTGGCTCGGAGGAAGGGAGGAGGGTATCCATTGGAATGCAACCGAGGTGGCTTGGAGAAGAACAAGCAAACCAGAGATTTCTTGCACCTAACCTCCATCAAAAGTTTCTCCTTCTTCCTCTGCATCTCCCCCGTGAGCCGCACCATCAGCCGCCGCCGAGGATCGCCGGAAAAGCAAGATTTTTCAAGAAATCAATTGATTTCGGGTGTGGTGGAGTGAGGTTTCACCAAGTTGGTTGGGACTGCTTCCAGAGCATTCAGGGGATCTCTGCTACCTCCAGAGGCTGAGCCCAGGTGGTCTTGCTCACTGCCGTGGCCGCACAACGCGGGGAGGTGCATCTCCTATTCTCCAACTCCGGCGAGGTAAGCCCTCTTTATTCTTGGCGTTTTAGAGGTCAAGACCTTTGGAAGTGGTCTTTGTAGGTTCTAAGGATGCTCCACGCACAGCCCTGAAAATGGGAAGCCATCGGTTGGTCGGCGGCCAAGTTGCACCGCCGAGAGCTCCGCCTCGAGCTTTCTTTGCTCCCGGCGACTTTTAATGAAAAGTAAAATTATGGTCTTCTTCCTCTTGACCTGTTCTTGATCCCCTACAAATTTGTAGTAATATGGTTCACTGTGGACACCGTGCCATGATGCCCTAGTTCGGGTTGTTTTTGTGCTTTGGCCGAGCTCTTTGCTCCGGCGCCGGCGAGCTTCCCCGCCTCCGGAAAAGTGTCTGGGGAGTTTCCTGGGGGTGAGAGGAGTCCACCCATGTACTTGCATGGCATCCATGCAGCTTGGTTGAGGCGCTGCCATGTTGGGCTCGAGGTGGGTTCGGGGTGCGGTTGCCGGCGTTCCGGTCGTCCCCGGCGGCCGGGGAGTGGACGAGAAGCTTCCTGGGATCGAGTATATCATATCCATGCCCTTGCATGGATACCATGAAGCCTCGGTGGAAATCCGCCATTAGAGGCGAAGAAGCTCCAAACCGATCTTGCTCCGCCGTCGTCTCCGCCGCGTCCTCACCGCCGGAATTGTTCCATATGTGATGGTAGAGATGAAAACACCTTATGGTGCAGTTGCTGGAGGCCCAGAGACCAGAGATGGAAAAATCTTCATCTCGGGTCTATGGTGGTCATCTTCTTCATTAGCTCCACCTTTGCCGCGGCTAACCTGGGAGCAAGCTTGAACCCAAGTTGATGGGGATGATCCTGTAACTTAGTAGATCAATTCCATCCAAGTTGGAAGCTCCCAGGTGCTTCCCTTGCTGAGAACAAGCTTGAAAACTGGTTTGTTACATGTTGTTTGTTTGATGCACACCAAGTGTTTGTGTTAATGCCTCAATGAAGATTTTATAGAATTAGACTTCGGATATTATATGAAAGTTGCTCCAATTTGTCCCCTGAGCTTGATGCTCACTTCAGATCAAAGTTTATCTGTGTGGAATTGTGTTTGGAGCATGGTGTATATTGTTAGAAAGCAAGGTTTTAAATTCTGCTAGATCCAGCAGTTCTGGGCTGCACTTTGGGCAAGCCCCTGTGTTCCTGTTGTGCTTTGAGCAAAATGCTCAAGTTAGTTTGCAACAGGCACAGGTAATTATAAAGATGTAGTGTTATCAAGCTCTAGATTAGTGTTTGGCTTAAGTCCAGATTTTGGGCTGTTTGCGAAGCCGCGACAATGAGCTCCTGGCTAATTGGGGTCACTGGACGCGATGCTCGCGTTTAATTTAGGTTTTGATGAGCCGGAAACAAAAATGCGTTTTAGGCTATGTTAGAGAAGTATATTATGGCCCGAAGTTTTCCTCGGTTCCGTGCTACTGCAATAGGGTGAGCACGGTGATCAGTAAGTCGAGTGTCATCTACTCGAGGTGACGGTTTGTAAAAATAATGTTCCGATTAAGAGAACGAGCGCAAACGGCTCTCAAATTGCTATAAAAGTCCGATTTCTGGAAAACCCTAGGGCTCTAAACGCAAATGTTACCTAGCATGCTGTCTTGGGCTGTGTGCCTATGATCTCTAAGCTTTTCATTGGTGATCCGATGGCTTTTGTTGAGCGGAAATCGGTTATCGGATCGTAAATCGGCAAAATTGTCGGTTTATCGGCAACTCGATTTTAATCGCGCAATTAAAAAAAACTTGTGGCGATTAAGTGCCCTATTGAGGTTCCCGGTGTAGTCCTGGTGGATCCAGGTGAAGCCTTGTGTGCGTTACGAGTCAGGGGTTGGGTATGTGTAAGAACTTATTTGTTGACCTGTGTATATGATTCAGGTCCTAGCAATCAGCCGCTAGCTAGTGAAGCCTCCCAGCGGATTTCAGGATCGCTTTTGTTGAGGTGGGTTAGCTTCGGCCCGGGCTAGCTTTTTTGGCCCTCTGGTTGCTTTAGTCCCGTCGGACCCCTGTTTTTGATTTCCCCCGCTGATTATATGACCTATCTTGACATATCATGATGTCACTGTTGACATTGACCGATTAGACCTGCGATTGAGATTGTCTTGTCACGATCAGCTGATTAACATATACATACTCCCTGATTTTCCTGACTGATCCTGATTGATTGAGATATAGATTGCATGATTAGATGATACCTGTTGATTCCTGTCATTGAGATATTTTCTTGATATACGTCGATATGCATGATTGATTGATCCTGATTGATAGACACTACTCGATATGCATGATTGATTGATCCGATTGATAGACCACTACTCGATATGCATGATTGATTGATCCTGATTGATAGACACTACTCGATATGCATGATTGATTGATCCTGATTGATAGACACTACTCGATATACATGATTGATTGATTCGATTGATAGAGCTAGACAGATGATTCCCTGTTGGGATCTCGGCATGTTGCCGACTACTCTGTCACTAGACCGTGAGATTGATCATACGACTTGCCACGCATCGCTGTAACTTCACGACACATTGCCGGGGTCGCTCCCGTGGCTGATTGTCTTTACCGGTAAAGTGGTCTGGAGGAAGGACCCGTGAGCCCCAGAAGCACATATGGGTGCGGGGTTATGTCAGTGGGATAGGTGCAGAGAGTGGTATGAGCCTGAGGTCCCCGTGACCAATATGGCATTGGTTGGGTGCTTGATATTCTTGTGATTGATGCAATGATTATATACTTCCATGTTCTAGCATGCTTTCAGTACTTGTCACTTGATTATGCTTCATGCCGTTCATTTCATATACCAGCTTATGATTGATTACTTGCCTAGTAGCTTATCTGTGGATTTTGAGTATGAGTGGACGTTATGTTTCAGCATGTATGAATCACAGTTTTTATGATTGATTTCCAGTATACTTACCTGCAGTTTCTTATTCTGATTATTAGTAGACCTCTATGCTTTCCAGTTTTTTCCTGTTGACTCTTACTATCCGCAATTTTAGTACCCAGTAGTACGATTAGCTGAAGCTCGGCTCGTCGTGCCCACTGGGATGCACTCCGGTGTTGTCACGCCCCGAGTTTAAAATCAGGTCTGAAATTTTTTTTTTTTTTTTTGAAATAAATCAGAGTTGTAAAACGGCGTAACAGGACCGCCACATATATAGAAAATCCCCTATCCACAGGGATAGGGTCTCTCCTATATATGCACGGCTAGGCAAATCCAATCATCAATCAGAGATCAATCAACATCTAAACTAAACAATGACTAATCAACAGGAAAATCCAAATAGTCATGCTCACATCAATCTGACATATCCAAATAATCGAAAAGCTGAAATAACATAAACCACAATCATCAGGGGGGACAGCTCTATCGTAACAGCCTCACTGGATCGTCCCGACATCTCACCACCCGAAAGACCTGCAACAGTCACCCGAGGGTGTGAGACACACCGAGTGTATCCCAGTGGGCACGACGAGCCGAGAAGTAGCTAATCGTACCTACTGGGTACTAAAATCTGCGGATAGTAAGAATCATACGGTAAAGCTGAACAATAAAATAGATCTACTGATAATCACTAGAATCCACAGATAAGCTACTAGGGCAGGTAATCAATCATAAGGAACTGCAGATAAGAAATACTGAAAAATCAGGGTATCACAAAGATAATCGATCATAATAGCTGTAGATCATACATGCTGGAAATCAGGATAATGTCTATCAGGAGCGTGCATAAAGAACTGCAAACGATCAAAGTATATCTACAGATAATAATGCTGGAAATCAACATAACCTGAACAACAATGGTACGAAGTAGGCATCATGCATCAAAGTCAGAACCCAAGTACCCAATCAATGCCAGTATTGGTCGCAAGCCTCAGGCACATACCACCTGGCTGGCACCTAGCTGGCTGACATAACCACCGCACCCACTGGTGCCTAGCTGGGGGCTCACGGGTCCATCTCAAGACCACTTTACCGGTAAAGAACATCGCTGCGGTCATGACTTCCGCTGATGTACGTGAAGTACAGCGTGCGTGGTAGTCATCATGCTATGATCAAGCTCACGGTCTAATGACCGGGTAGTCGGCAATAAGCCGAGATCCCAACAGGGAAATCATCTATCGTGTCGATCAGAATCTATCATGCATATCGAAACATCAAGTAGTATCTATCAATCATGCATATCGGAATATCGAATAATATCCAACAATCAGGATCATCAATCATGCATATCGGAATCTCAACAATAAATCGGCTGACAGGAATCAACAAGTGCTATCAAATCATGTAGATCTATATACTGAAAAGCTGATGAACAGATATGTATATGGTATGTCTCATGAAGATCAAGGTCTATCAGAAATATAAAAACTGATAACAGGTACGTAAGATATGTCTCACGTAGATCAAGATCTATCAGGACTAATCATAGGGCATGTCAATACAATCATCAAGGCTAATCTAGATAAAATCAGCAGGTATATATGATGAGTCTAAAAGAATCAATGTCTATCAGGGATCATGTGATATATATGCAGTCATCATAGGTCGTATCGGTATAATTCGCAGGCTGGTCAAAAAAAGGTGTCCGACTGGACCTAAAGCAACCAGAGGGCCGAATAGATCATGCCCGGACCGAAGCTAACCCACCTGATGAAGGCAGATCCTCGAACTCCCGCACAGCTACTGGGAGGCTGGTCCTGACAACTGGGCCCTGTATAAGCAGCTATAGTCAATAATAAACTCGCACGACCCATCCCGACGACACTATAGTAACGTGTCTCTAATACGGTTCGATACAGCCGTTTTAATCGAACGGAACCCGATTCCCGATCAACGAGAGTCTACGGGACTCTAACAAAATGTCCAGTGGTGTAAAAACATTATCTAAAGTCAGCATGTGTGTCTAAATTGCATTAGGTCCCTAACAGCTTTAAATTGCATAATTAGCTTATATTCCGGCCCATTTCGGCACGTTCTTGAAATCCGGGAGTCCAAAAGCTGCGCTGTAACTTTCAGCGCGTTCAGGATGACGAGACGAAGCTCGTGCTCACAAGAGTTGGGCCTAGACCCAGCCCATTTACAAATTTGGCCCATAATCTTTTAGTGTTCAATATGCAACTATGTGGCAACCTAATACAAACTTGATCAAAAGGTGATCTAAGAGGAGCATGGTAACTCAGTAGGGAGTGTAGACAAGTGGGGCTCACCTGAGGCTTGCCGGAAACCCGCCGGAGTAGTGGCCGGAGCAGCACCACCAAATGCCAAGGCTCGGTTTTGGGGGCAACCTTGAGCAGCACAGGTGCAGACCTGATTCCAAGAGGAGCATCAGTCAAGGGGGTGTCCCAGACCATGTTTGGTCCATGTGGGGGGCGAGCCCCGGCGGCCAGGAGGCGGCGGCGGCCGGAGACCAACCCAAAGTGGGTACCTCGGGTGCAAGTATGAAACCGAGTTGCAGGGGTTCCCCCAGGCCTAAACCAAAATGATGGGAAGCTCAAGAGGGGCATCCAGGTCTTACCTGTGGTGGTGGTCGTAGCCCTAGGCGCCGGGATCGCCGGAGGTAAGATCCGAGCCAATCGGGTGCAAGTCTGTGGGAGTCGAGAACCCGACGTCAAAAACGCCATGCAAGATGGTGGAAATGTTCTAGAAGGGTTCAGAAGCTCACCTGGGCAGTTTTCCGGTGCCGGGGATCGCCGGCCGGGGCGCGGCGGCGAAGCTCGTTTGAAGGTGAGTTGGCCGTTAATGGCGGTTTCCGGCCAGCCGTGCTCCGGGCCGGTGCAACTTGGACCAAAAGGCCCCACTTGGCTCCAGGAGTCCTCTGGTGGCGTTGGCCGCGGTGGGAGGCAGCGCCGGCGCCGGACGGCCGTGGGTCGGCCGAGGTTGGAAAAACCCCGAATCTAGGGCACGCATCGCGCGGTCCCGATCTCGATCCGATCGTCCCAAGCTTTGGTGGTGGGGTTTCAGTCGACGGGGAGACACGAATCAACGGTGCTGATCTCAGGTTTGACGGCCGGATGCCGGCGGCGCACGAGATCGGCCAGAATGATGGTTTTGGCTACAGTTGGCTCCCGCCGGCGATCGGGGCGGCGGCCGTGGCTCGGGCTGCAACTGGAAGGTACCCTCGGTGTTATAAACACTATGCTATGGTCCATGGGCGATTTAGAAACAAAGTTTCCCAAGAACTTACCTCGCCGGAATGTTTGGAGAAGAAGGGTGGTGGCCGCGGCGGCGCTCGGTGGCGATGGGGTCGGCACCTCTCCGGCTCGGATGCGGCCTCCCAGAGGAGTCCTCAGATCCGGTCTGGGTTGTCTAGGACCCTCCCGAGTACACCCCTCCTCAACCACCCGAGAACAAGGTGGTCCTTGCTTCTCTCTCTCCGGCGGCTGGAGGCGGCGGCTGGAGGCGGCGGCCGGTGCGGGGAGCTCCGGGAAACTCGGCAGAGAGGAGGAGGGAGGTTGGGAGTGCGGCTAGGGTAGAGCTCGGGGGTTTAGGGTTCCTTGGAACCCTAGCTCGAGTAGGTGTAGTTATATAGGGTTGCTACATTTGCATTTAAGCCCTTCGAGTCTTACCCTTTTGCTGTTAGATCCTCCACAGCATCTTTCTCTCACTCTTAGGTCCCTCACTAGGGAGTGGCACGCATTTCGAGGCAACTTCTATAGGGTTTTAAGTGTAATTTTCCCCTTTTTTCGCCCTATTTCACGCTTTTCGAGGCGATCCGTTCATCGAAACGAAAAAATGGACTGCGCCATGACGTCCGGCTCGACGAGACCTATCAGGTAGCGATTTTTATTTTTCGAAAAACTGTCCGGATAAAAACTCGGTCCATAAATACTGTGTCAAAATACAGTTTTCACGTTTTTTGAGGCTTTAGGGTCGTCAAACGGAAATTCCGTCAGTGCCATTGTGTCCAGAATGTTGAAGCCGTTCGAAAAGACTACCTGAAGTGCTATGATCGGCTTCCAGACAGCGATTTGGCCGATGTTCGCACTTAGGGTATTTGGATTTTAGGGTTTACTGTTCATCAACAGTACCCAAGCACTATGCACTTAAGTCGCGGGTCCCACCCGCTTTTTCGTCGATTTCTGCAAGATCCGACCGTCGGATCTGAACATGTTTAATATGGTTTTCACTCGATTCGACGAGACGGTCGTGCTGGTGATTTCGGATTTTAGAGATCAAGCTCGGATTGAAAAGCGATATTTCTGGCCCATTAACTGTGCAATTTACACTGCAGAAAAGGGGCACTGAGGCTACTCTTGCCATTCATGATCAAAATCGACTAGACTTTTATTCTTTTCCTTTTTATTTAATTATAAAATTTCAAGTTCTTACATCTCTACCACCTAAAAAGAAGTTTCGTCCCTGAAACTTAATACAACTAAGAACAAAATAAATGGGAATAACGCTCCATGATGGTTCCCCATTGTACTTTGTCGTAGGGGATCGATCTGTTCCTCAGCTTCTTCTCATCTCGAGCCAGGGTTTTCAGTGGTGTCTCTGTAAGGATGTCCTTAATTTACCGTTATCTGGAACACACCAACGGCCCCTGAATCGGATAGAGCCATTGGCGTGCAGTTGGTGGTTCGTCAGTCTGTCCCAGTGGTATCAGTTCACGAATCTTATGGGAGGAGGGGTCCGACTGCTGTCCCTCCTTTAGGCGATCAAGCAGGGTAGACTGCACTACCACTTATTTCTATTATCGAATCAGTTGCAAGATCTGGCGAGGTCAACGTGGCTAGTGGCCGCAAGATCGAACGAATGTCTTTATTAATGACAAATATAATCTGTCCACTATGTACACGACTATCTGAGACCAACCCAAGGTCCAATATGGTCTGGAATATCAATACTGAAACTATAACATCGTCGTCCAAAGACAACCTTGGAAACTAAATTTAAGTAAGCAGACAAATAGACCCAATCATGATATTCCCCTTTACAGGGCAGAGTATTTCTCAGTTCTTTCGGAAGTACGTTGTCGGCCGCCCAACGTGCTTACCAAAAGAAAGGCGAAATACCATAGATCTGTCGCCAACAATAAGTTGGGGACACGACTCATAGTGTGCAAATAAACCGGAGCTCCTAACGATCAGACAAATACCCCGCGCTCTCACGACATAAGTCATCCTAGGGTCCATCCTAACCAATTCCTAATCCATCTTTTCCTAGGTACCGTATACCTATTGCTCTGATACCATCTAATCTGTCACGCCCCGAGTTTAAAATCAGGTCTGAAATTTTTTTTTTTTTTTTTGAAATAAATCAGAGTTTGTAAAACGGGCGTAACAGACCGCCACATATATAGAAAATCCCCTATCCACAGGGATAGGGTCTCTCCTATATATGCACGGCTAGGCAAATCCAATCATCAATCAGAGATCAATCAACATCTAAACAAAACAATGACTAATCAACAGGAAAAATCCAAATAGTCATGCTCACATCAATCTGACATATCCAAATAATCGAAAAGCTGAAATAACATAAACCACAATCATCAGGGGGGACAGCTCTATCGTAACAGCCTCACTGGATCGTCCCGACATCTCACCACCCGAAAGACCTGCAACAGTCACCCGAGGGTGTGAGACACACCGGAGTGTATCCCAATGGGCACGACGAGCCGAGAAGTAGCTAATCGTACCTACTGGGTACTAAAATCTGCGGATAGTAAGAATCATAGGGTAAAGCTGAACAATAAAATAGATCTACTGATAATCACTAGAATCCACAGATAAGCTAACTAGGCAGGTAATCAATCATAAGGAACTGCAGATAAGAAATACTGAAAATCAGGGTATCACAAAGATAATCGATCATAATAGCTGTAGATCATACATGCTGGAAATCAGGATAATGTCTATCAGGAGCGTGCATAAAGAACTGCAAACGATCAAAGTATATCTACAGATAATAATGCTGGAAATCAACATAACTGAACAACAATGGTACGAAGTAGGCATCATGCATCAAAGTCAGAACCCAAGTACCCAATCAATGCCAGTATTGGTCGCAAGACCTCAGGCACATACCACCTGGCTGGCACCTAGCTGGCTGACATAACCCCGCACCCACTGGTGCCTAGCTGGGGGCTCACGGGTCCATCTCAAGACCACTTTACCGGTAAAGAACATCGCTGCGGTCATGACTCCGCTGATGTACGTGAAGTACAGCGTGCGTGGTAGTCATCATGCTATGATCAAGCTCACGGTCTAATGACCGGGTAGTCGGCAATAAGCCGAGATCCCAACAGGGAAATCATCTATCGTGTCGATCAGAATCTATCATGCATATCGAAACATCAAGTAGTATCTATCAATCATGCATATCGGAATATCGAATAATATCCAACAATCAGGATCAATCAATCATGCATATCGGAATCTCAACAATAAATCGGCTGACAGGAATCAACAAGTGCTATCAAATCATGTAGATCTATATACTGAAAAAGCTGATGAACAGATATGTATATGGTATGTCTCATGAAGATCAAGGTCTATCAGAAATATAAAAACTGATAAACAGGTACGTAAGATATGTCTCACGTAGATCAAGATCTATCAGGACTAATCATAGGGCATGTCAATACAATCATCAAGGCTAATCTAGATAAAATCAAGCAGGTATATATGATGAGTCTAAAAGAATCAATGTCTATCAGGGGATCATGTGATATATATGCAGTCATCATAGGTCGTATCGGTATAATTCGCAGGCTGGTCAAAAAAAGGTGTCCGACTGGACTAAAGCACCAGAGGGCCGAATAGATCATGCCCGGACCGAAGCTAACACCACCTGGATGAAGGCAGATCCTCGAACTCCCGCACAGCTACTGGGAGGCTGGTCCTGACAACTGGGCCCTGTATAAGCAGCTATAGTCAATAATAAACTCGCACGACCCATCCCGACGACACTATAGTAACGTGTCTCTAATACGGTTCGATACAGCCGTTTTAATCGAACGGAAACCCGATTCCCGATCAACGAGAGTCTACGGGACTCTAACAAAATGTCCAGTGGTGTAAAAACATTATCTAAAGTCAGCATGTGTGTCTAAATTGCATTTAGGTCCCTAACAGCTTTTAAATTGCATAATTAGCTTATATTCCGGCCCATTTCGGCACGTTCTTGAAATCCGGGAGTCCAAAAGCTGCGCTGTAACTTTCAGCGCGTTCAGGATGACGAGACGAAGCTCGTGCTCACAAGAGTTGGCCTAGACCCAGCCCATTTACAATTTGGCCCATAATCTTTTAGTGTTCAATATGCAACTATGTGGCAACCTAATACAAACTTGATCAAAAGGTGATCTAAGAGGGAGCATGGTACTCAGTAGGGAGTGTAGACAGTGGGGCTCACCTGAGGCTTGCCGGAAACCCGCCGGAGTAGTGGCCGGAAGCAGCACCACCAAATGCCAAGGCTCGGTTTTGGGGCAACCTTGAGCAGCACAGTTGCAGACCTGATTCCAAGAGGAGCATCAGTCAAGTGGGGTGCCCAGACCATGTTTGGTCCATGTGGTGGGCGAGCCCCGGCGGCCGGAGGCGGCGGCGGCCGAGACCAACCCCAAGTGGGTACCTCGGGTGCAAGTATGAAACCGAGTTGCAGGGTTCCCCCAGGCCTAACCAAAATGATGGGAAGCTCAAGAGTGGCATCCAGGTCTTACCTGTGGTGGTGGTCGTAGACCTAGGCGCCGGGGATCGCCGAGGTAAGATCCGAGGCCAATCGGGTGCAAGTCTGGGGATCGAGAACCCGACGTCAAAAACAGCCATGCAAGATGGTGGAAATGTTCTAGAAGGGTCAGAAGCTCACCTGGGCAGTTTTCCGGTGCCGGGGATCGCCGGCCGGGCGCGGCGGCGAAGCTCGGTTGAAGGTGAGTTGGCCGTTAATGGCGGTTCTCCGGCCAGCCGTGCTCCGGCCGGTGCAACTTGGACCAAAAGGCCCCACTTGCTCCAGGAGTCCTCTGGTGGCGTTGGCCGGCGGTGGGAGGCAGCGCCGGCGCCGGACGGCCGTGGTCGGCCGAGGTTGGAAAAACCCCGAATCTAGGGCACGCTCAGCGCGGTCCCGATCTCGATCCGATCGTCCCAAGCTTTGGTGGTGGGGTTTCAGTCGACGGGGGAGACACGAATCAACGGTGCTGATCTCAGGTTTGACGGCCGGATGCCGGCGGCGCACGAGATCGGCCAGAATGATGGTTTTGGCTACAGTTGGCTCCCGCCGGCGATCGGGGCGGCGGCCGTGGCTCGGGCTGCAACTGGAAGGTACCCTCGGTGTTATAAACACTATGCTATGGCCATGGGCGATTTAGAAACAAAGTTTCCCAAGAACTTACCTCGCCGGAATGTTTGGAGAAGAAGGGTGGTGGGCCGCGGCGGCGCTCGGTGGCGATGGGGTCGGCACCTCTCCGGCTCGGATGCGGCCTCCCAGAGGAGTCCTCAGATCCGGTCTGGGTTGTCTAGGACCCTCCCGAGTACACCCCTCCTCAACCACCCGAGAAAAGGTGGTCCTTGCTTCTCTCTCTCCGCGGGCTGGAGGCGGCGGCTGGAGGCGGCGGGCCGGTGCGGGGAGCTCCGGAAACTCGGCAGAGAGGAGGAGGGAGGTTGGGAGTGCGGCTAGGGTAGAGCTCGGGGGTTTAGGGTTCCTTGGAACCCTAGCTCGATGTAGGTGTAGTTATAGAGGTTGCTACATTGCATTAAGAGCCCTTCGAGTCTTACCCTTTTTGCTGTTAGATCCTCCACAGCATCTTCTCCTCACTCTTAGGTCCCTCACTAGGGAGTGGCACGCATTTCGAGGCAACTTCTATAGGGTTTTAAGTGTAATTTTTCCCCTTTTTCGCCCTATTTCACGCTTTTCGAGGCGATCAGTTCATCGAAAAAAAAATGGACTGCGCCATGACGTCCGGCTCGACGAGACCTATCAGGTGCGATTTTTATTTTTCGAAAAAAACTGTCCGATAAAACTCGGTCCATAAATACTGTGTCAAAATACAGTTTTCACGGTTTTTTCGAGGCTTTAGGGGTCGTCAAACGGAAATTCCGTCAGTGCCATTGGTGTCAGAATGTTGAAGCCGTTCGAAAAGACTACCTGAAGTGCTATGATCGTCTTCCAGACAGCGATTTGGCCGATGTTCGCACTTAGGGTATTTTGATTTTAGGTTTTACTGTTCATCAACAGTACCCAAGCACTATGCACTTAAGTCGCTGGTCCCACCCGCTTTTTTCGTCGATTTCTGCAAGATCCGACCGTCGGATCTGAACAGTTTAATATGTTTTTCACTCGATTCGACGAGACGGTCGTGCTGGTGATTTCGGATTTTAGAGATCAAGCTCGGATTGAAAAGCGATATTTCTGGCCATTAACTGTGCAATTTACACTGCAGAAAAAGGGCACTGAGCTACTCTTGCCATTCATGATTCAAAATCGACT
>CM055069.1:4248903-4361896 GCA_029204045.2 Tillandsia leiboldiana | reverse complement strand
TTAATTTGAAATTTGAAATATTCAATTTGTAAAATTTGAATCTAAAATTTAAAAATCATACTTTTTCAAAGTTAACATAACCCGCTCAATTTTGAAATTTGAACATATTAATTTTGAAATTGAATATACCACATTCCTGCAATTTTAAAATTTGAATAGCCTTTTAATTTTAAAATTCGATATATTCGATTTTGAAAATTAAAATTTAAATTTGAATATAGCAATTTTCTCAACTTTTTCAAATTTGAAACACTTTTTTCCTCAACGACCGACGCACGTTTTTCCCCTTACCCAATTTCCAGTCACGTTTTTTTCCTTAACGAACCCCAAAATCCCACGATCTCTCTCACGCCAATATTACCCATCCCACTCTAAATAGGAAAAATCGAAAGAAGCAAAGGGAGTTTTTTTTTTTTTTTTATTGGTAACACACATCCCACCACAAAAAAAACCTCTCAGATTCTACCCAGATTCCAGCACCATCGTACATATCTCCGATTCTTATCTTCAAGCTCAGACAGATTTCCACTTCAAGCTCAGACCCGCAAAAAGTAAGAAAAATAAAAATCGATTCCATCTCCTCTCATTTTCGTTCGTTTTGACTAAACTTATTTCGTGTGATTCTTCGGACATCCGGATTTAGGTTCAGTAAAAAAATTTATTTCAAAAGGATTTTTTTGGATCCCAAATTATGTAAAAAAAATAAAATGGACTTCTTCGGATCCTAAATAATTTTAAAAGGGGATTCTTCGGCCCACATCAAAAATAAATACGGGATCTCTTTCGGACCCCAAATTATTTTAAAAGATAATTTCCTCGGACCCCAATCAAAAATAAAACAAAGGGGATTTCACCCAATCAAAAATAAATAAAGGGGATTTTTTTCAAACCCCAAATTATTTTTAAAAAAGAAAATTTGTTCGGATCCCAAATCAAAGAAAATAACGAAAATTTCTTCGGACCCCAAATTATTTTAAAAGGAGATTTCTTCGACCCCAAATCAAAATAAAATAACGGAAATTTTTCGGACCCCAAATTTTTTAAAAAGAGATTTCTTCGGACCCACAAATCAAAATAGAATAAAGGGATTTCTTCGGACCCCAAATTAAAATAAATAACGGGAATTTCTACGGACCCCAAATTATTTTAAAAAGGGGATTTCTTCGGACCCCACATCAAAATAAAATAAAGTGAATTTCTTCGGACCCTAATTATTTTAAAAAAAGGAATTTTTTCGGACCCAACATCAAAATTAAATAAGGGAATTTCTTCGGACCCCAAATTATTTTTTAAAAAGAATTTCTTTGGATCCCAATAAAATAAAATAAAGGGGATTTCTTCGGATCCCTATTTTTTTTTTTAAAAAAATTCTTCGGGACCCACATCAAAATAAAATAAAGGAAATTTTTTCGGACCACAATTATTTTTACAAAGGGATTTCTTTCCGATCCCAATCAAAATAAAATAAAATTTTTCTTCGATCCCACAAATATTTTAAAAAAAAGGGATTTTTTTCGGACCCCACATCAATAATAATAAAGGAATTTCCTTCGGACACCAAATTATTTTTTTTAAATGGATTTCTTTGGGATCCCAAATAAATAAAATAAAGGAGATTTCTTCGACCCCAAATTATTTTAAAAAATGAAATTTTTTCGAACTCTATACTACATTAAAGAAAAAGATTTCTTCGGATCCTAAATCAAACTAAATAGGCGGAGATTTTTTCAGACCCCAAATTATTTTTAAAAAGGGATTTCTTTCTCGACCTAAATCAAAAGAAAATAAGGGATTTTTCTTCGGCCACCAAATTATTTTAGAAAGAAAATATTTTCGGACCCCACATCAAATAAAATAACAGGAATTTCTTTGGATCCCAAGATAAAATAAGAAATTTCTTCTGACCTAAATCAAATAAATACGGAGAGATCAAAATACACAGGCATCTCTTTGAATCCAGAGCATTTCAATAAGATTTAAAATGAGCCCTAATCAACTTGGAGCCTAATTCCAATTCAAAGAGGCCTAATAAATAGCACTCAGTCCACATACGGGTCCGAATCCAGTCTACATATAATATAGGCTCAGTCCACATACGGGCCCCCAATTAGTCCACTTGCAAATAAACCCAAAACCCATTCAATTCAGAAATAAACCAAACTCATTCTAATCCCATCGCCTAAACACATATATTAAGGCAAAATTATAATCAAACCGACTAGATTCTAAATCATATACTTAGAATTTAGCCAATCCATTCGATCGAGCTCTAACACATTACTTAGAGTTCATTCAAATCAACCCCAACTAACCCTAATACATATACTTAGGATGTAGTTAACTTTACTCTACCACATGTATCTAGGGTAGAAACCAAATCAACTCAACTAATCCTAATACATATACTAGGGTTAGTCAACCTCACAGTGAGGTTTACTGTCGCCTTTAGCACTGTCTGCGCGAGATTTCACAATGAGAGGTTTCACTGTCGGTCTCCGACTGTGAAGTTAAAATTAGTATTTTGAAGTGGGTAATTTTGTTTGTGTAGTTGAAATGGCTAATCGTCGCATGTCCCTAAGTGTTCATTGGGTGAACAGTTAGTTTTCGATGAGAATGGTCCAAATATATCGGCGGTCGAAAAAAAGTTAATCGCGATACGTTCTGATTCTACACATACTAGTTTCGATATACGAGAATGTATCGTTTAGTTGTAAGAACTTGAAATTTTATAATTAAATAAAAAGGAAAAGAATAAAAGTCTGTCGATTTTGAATCATGAATGGCAAGAGTAGCCTCAGTGCCCCTTTTCTGCAGTGTAAATTGCACAGTTAATGGGCCAGAAATATCGCTTTTCATCCGAGCTTGTCTCTAAAATCCGAAATCACCAGCACCGACCGTCTCGTCGAATCGAGTGAAAACCATATTAAACATGTTCAGATCCGACGGTCGGATCTTGCAGAATCGACGAAAAAGCGGGTGGGACCCGCGACTTAAGTGCATAGTGCTTGGGTACTGTTGATGAACAGTAAACCCTAAAATCCAAATACCCTAAGTGCGAACATCGGCCAAATCGCTGTCGGGAAGCCGATCATAGCACTTCAGGTAGTCTTTCGAAACGGGCTTCAACATTCTGGACACAATGGCACTGACGGAATTTCCGTTTGACGACCCTAAGCCTCGAAAAACGTGAAAACCTGTATTTGACACAGTATTTATGGACCGAGTTTTTATCCGGACAGTTTTTTCGAAAAATAAAAATCGCTACCTGATAGGTCTCGTCGAGCCGGACGTCATGGCGCAGTCCATTTTTTCGTTCGATGAACGGATCGCCTCGAAAAAGCATGAAATCGGGGCGAAAAAGGGGAAAATTACACTTAAAACCCTATAGAAGTTGCCTCGAAATGCGTGCCACTCCCTAGTGAGGGACCTAAGAGTGAGAGAAAGATGCTGTGGAGGATCTAACAGCAAAAGGGTAAGACCGAAGGGCTTAAATGCAAATGTAGCAACCCTATATAACTACACCTACTCGAGCTAGGGTTCCAAGGAACCCTAAACCCCCGAGCTCTACCCTAGCCGCACTCCCAACCTCCCTCCTCCTCTCTGCCGAGTTTCCCGGAGCTCCCCGCACCGGCCGCCGCCTCCAGCCGCCGGAGAGAGAGAAGCAAGGACCACCTTGTTCTCGGTGGTTGAGGAGGGGTGTACTCGGGAGGGTCCTAGACAACCCAGACCGGATCTGAGGACTCCTCTGGGAGGCCGCATCCGAGCCGGAGAGGTGCCGACCCCATCGCCACCGAGCGCCGCCGCGGCCACCACCCTTCTTCTCCAAACATTCCGGCGAGGTAAGTTCTTGGGAAACTTTGTTTCTAAATCGCCCATGGACCATAGCATAGTGTTTATAACACCGAGGGGACCTTCCAGTTGCAGCCCGAGCCACGGCCGCCGCCCCGATCGCCGGCGGGAGCCAACTGTAGCCAAAACCATCATTCTGGCCGATCTCGTGCGCCGCCGGCATCCGGCCGTCAAACCTGAGATCAGCACCGTTGATTCGTGTCTCCCCGTCGACTGAAACCCCACCACCAAAGCTTGGGACGATCGGATTGAGATCGGGACCGCGCGAGCGTGCCCTAGATTCGGGGTTTTTCCAACCTCGGCCGACCACGGCCGTCCGGCGCCGGCGCCGCCTCCCACCGCCGGCCAACGCCACCAGAGGACTCCTGGAGCCAAGTGGGGCCTTTTGGTCCAAGTTGCACCGGCCCGGAGCACGGCGGCCGGAAACCGCCATTAACGGCCAACTCACCTTCAAACCGAGCTTCGCCGCCGCGCCCGGCCGGCGATCCCCGGCACCGGAAAACTGCCCAGGTGAGCTTCTGAACCCTTCTAGAACATTTCCACCATCTTGCATGGCGTTTTTGACGTCGGGTTCTCGATCCCCAGACTTGCACCCGATTGGCCTCGGATCTTACCTCCGGCGATCCCCGGCGCCTAGGGCTACGACCACCACCACAGGTAAGACCTGGATGCCACTCTTGAGCTTCCCATCATTTTGGTTTAGGCCTGGGGGAACCCCTGCAACTCGGTTTCATACTTGCACCCGAGGTACCGACTTTGGGTTGGTCTCCGGCCGCCGCCGCCTCCGGCCGCCGGGGGTCGCCCCCACATGGACCAAACATGGTCTGGGACACCCCCTTGACTGATGCTCCTCTTGGAATCAGGTCTGCACCTGTGCTGCTCAAGGTTGCCCCAAAACCGAGCCTTGGCATTTGGTGGTGCTGCTCCGGCCACTACTCCGGCGGGTTTCCGGCAAGCCTCAGGTGAGCCCCACTGTCTACACTCCCTACTGAGTACCATGCTCCTCTTAGATCACCTTTTGATCAAGTTTGTATTAGGTTGCCACATAGTTGCATATTGAACACTAAAAGATTATGGGCCAAATTGTAAATGGGCTGGGTCTCGGCCCAACTCTTGTGAGCACGAGCTTCGTCTCGTCATCCTGAACGCGCTGAAAGTTACAGCGCAGCTTTTGGACTCCCGGATTTCAAGAACGTGCCGAAATGGGCCGGAATATAAGCTAATTATGCAATTTAAAAGCTGTTAGGGACCTAAATGCAATTTAGACACACATGCTGACTTTAGATAATGTTTTTACACCACTGGACATTTTGTTAGAGTCCCGTAGACTCTCGTTGATCGGGAATCGGGTTTCCGTTCGATAAAACGGCTGTATCGAACCGTATTAGAGACACGTTACTATAGTGTCGTCGGGATGGGTCGTGCGAGTTTATTATTGACTATAGCTGCTTATACAGGGCCCAGTTGTCAGGACCAGCCTCCCAGTAGCTGTGCGGGAGTTCGAGGATCTGCCTTCATCCAGGTGGGTTAGCTTCGGTCCGGGCATGATCTATTCGGCCCTCTGGTTGCTTTAGTCCAGTCGGACACCTTTTTTTGACCAGCCTGCGAATTATACCGATACGACCTATGATGACTGCATATATATATCACATGATCCCCTGATAGACATTGATTCTTTTAGACTCATCATATATACCTGCTGATTTTATCTAGATTAGCCTTGATGATTGTATTGACATGCCCTATGATTAGTCCTGATAGATCTTGATCTACGTGAGACATATCTTACGTACCTGTTTATCAGTTTTTATATTTCTGATAGACCTTGATCTTCATGAGACATACCATATACATATCTGTTCATCAGCTTTTTCAGTATATAGATCTACATGATTTGATAGCACTTGTTGATTCCTGTCAGCCGATTTATTGTTGAGATTCCGATATGCATGATTGATTGATCCTGATTGTTGGATATTATTCGATATTCCGATATGCATGATTGATAGATACTACTTGATGTTTCGATATGCATGATAGATTCTGATCGACACGATAGATGATTTCCCTGTTGGGATCTCGGCTTATTGCCGACTACCCGGTCATTAGACCGTGAGCTTGATCATAGCATGATGACTACCACGCACGCTGTACTTCACGTACATCAGCGGAGTCATGACCGCAGCGATGTTCTTTACCGGTAAAGTGGTCTTGAGATGGACCCGTGAGCCCCCAGCTAGGCACCAGTGGGTGCGGGGTTATGTCAGCCAGCTAGGTGCCAGCCAGGTGGTATGTGCCTGAGGTCTTGCGACCAATACTGGCATTGATTGGGTACTTGGGTTCTGACTTTGATGCATGATGCCTACTTCGTACCATTGTTGTTCAGTTATGTTGATTTCCAGCACTATTATCTGTAGACATACTTTTATCGCTTGCAGTTCTTTATACATGTTCCTGATAGACATTATCCTGATTCCCAGCATGTATGATCTACAGTTATTATGATCGATTATCTTTGTGATACCCTGATTTTCAGTATTTCTTATCTGCAGTTCCTTATGATTGATTACCTGCCTAGTTAGCTTATCTGTGGATTCTAGTGATTATCAGTAGATCTATTTTATTGTTCAGCTTTACCCTATGATTCTTACTATCCGCAGATTTTAGTACCCAGTAGGTACGATTAGCTACTTCTCGGCTCGTCGTGCCCACTGGGATACACTCCGGTGTGTCTCACACCCTCGGGTGACTGTTGCAGGTCTTTCGGGTGGTGAGATGTCGGGACGATCCAGTGAGGCTGTTACGATAGAGCTGTCCCCCCTGATGATTGTGGTTTATGTTATTTCAGCTTTTCGATTATTTGGATATGTCAGATTGATGTGAGCATGACTATTTGGATTTTTCCTGTTGATTAGTCATTGTTTAGTTTAGATGTTGATTGATCTCTGATTGATGATTGGATTTGCCTAGCCGTGCATGTATAGGAGAGACCCTATCCCTGTGGATAGGGGATTTTCTATATATGTGGCGGTCTGTTACGCCCGTTTTGCAAACTCTGATTTATTTCAAAAAAAAAAAAAAAAAAAAAAAATTTCAGACCTGATTTAAACTCGGGGCGTGACAGATTAGATGGTATCAGAGCAATAGGTATACGGTACCTAGGAAAAGATGGATTAGGAATTGGTTAGGATGGACCCTAGGATGACTTATGTCGTGAGAGCGCGGGGTATTTGTCTGATCGTTAGGAGCTCCGGTGTATTTGCACACTATGAGTCGTGTCCCCAACTTATTGTTGGCGACAGATCTATGGTATTTCGCCTTTCTTTTGGTAAGCACGTTGGGCGGCCGACAACGTACTTCCGAAAGAACTGAGAAATACTCTGCCCTGTAAAGGGGAATATCATGATTGGGTCTATTTGTCTGCTTACTTAAATTTAGTTTCCAGGGTTGTCTTTGGACGACGATGTTATAGTTTCAGTATTGATATTCCAGACCATATTGGACCTTGGGTTGGTCTCAGATAGTCGTGTACATAGTGGACAGATTATATTTGTCATTAATAAAGATATTCGTTCGATCTTGCGGCCACTAGCCACGTTGACCTCGCCAGATCTTGCAACTGATTCGATAATAGAAATAAGTGGTAGTGCAGTCTACCCTGCTTGATCGCCTAAAGGAGGGACAGCAGTCGGACCCCTCCTCCCATAAGATTCGTGAACTGATACCACTGGGACAGACTGACGAACCACCAACTGCACGCCAATGGCTCTATCCGATTCAGGGGCCGTTGGTGTGTTCCAGATAACGGTAAATTAAGGACATCCTTACAGAGACACCACTGAAAACCCTGGCTCGAGATGAGAAGAAGCTGAGGAACAGATCGATCCCCTACGACAAAGTACAATGGGGGAACCATCATGGAGCGTTTTTCCCATTTATTTTGTTCTTAGTTGTATTAAGTTTTAGGGACGAAACTTCTTTTTAGGTGGTAGAGATGTAAGAACTTGAAATTTTATAATTAAATAAAAAGGAAAAGAATAAAAGTCTAGTCGATTTTGAATCATGAATGGCAAGAGTAGCCTCAGTGCCCCTTTTCTGCAGTGTAAATTGCACAGTTAATGGGCCAGAAATATCGCTTTTCAATCCGAGCTTGATCTCTAAAATCCGAAATCACCAGCACGACCGTCTCGTCGAATCGAGTGAAAACCATATTAAACATGTTCAGATCCGACGGTCGGATCTTGCAGAAATCGACGAAAAAGCGGGTGGGACCCGCGACTTAAGTGCATAGTGCTTGGGTACTGTTGATGAACAGTAAACCCTAAAATCCAAATACCCTAAGTGCGAACATCGGCCAAATCGCTGTCTGGAAGCCGATCATAGCACTTCAGGTAGTCTTTTCGAACGGCTTCAACATTCTGGACACAATGGCACTGACGGAATTTCCGTTTGACGACCCTAAAGCCTCGAAAAACGTGAAAACTGTATTTTGACACAGTATTTATGGACCGAGTTTTTATCCGGACAGTTTTTCGAAAAATAAAAATCGCTACCTGATAGGTCTCGTCGAGCCGGACGTCATGGCGCAGTCCATTTTTCGTTTCGATGAACGGATCGCCTCGAAAAGCGTGAAATCGGGCGAAAAAAGGGGAAAATTACACTTAAAACCCTATAGAAGTTGCCTCGAAATGCGTGCCACTCCCTAGTGAGGGACCTAAGAGTGAGAGAAAGATGCTGTGGAGGATCTAACAGCAAAAGGGTAAGACTCGAAGGGCTTAAATGCAAATGTAGCAACCCTATATAACTACACCTACTCGAGCTAGGGTTCCAAGGAACCCTAAACCCCCGAGCTCTACCCTAGCCGCACTCCCAACCTCCCTCCTCCTCTCTGCCGAGTTTCCCGGAGCTCCCCGCACCGGCCGCCGCCTCCAGCCGCCGGAGAGAGAGAAGCAAGGACCACCTTGTTCTCGGGTGGTTGAGGAGGGGTGTACTCGGGAGGGTCCTAGACAACCCAGACCGGATCTGAGGACTCCTCTGGGAGGCCGCATCCGAGCCGGAGAGGTGCCGACCCCATCGCCACCGAGCGCCGCCGCGGCCACCACCCTTCTTCTCCAAACATTCCGGCGAGGTAAGTTCTTGGGAAACTTTGTTTCTAAATCGCCCATGGACCATAGCATAGTGTTTATAACACCGAGGGGACCTTCCAGTTGCAGCCCGAGCCACGGCCGCCGCCCCGATCGCCGGCGGGAGCCAACTGTAGCCAAAACCATCATTCTGGCCGATCTCGTGCGCCGCCGGCATCCGGCCGTCAAACCTGAGATCAGCACCGTTGATTCGTGTCTCCCCGTCGACTGAAACCCCACCACCAAAGCTTGGGACGATCGGATTGAGATCGGGACCGCGCGAGCGTGCCCTAGATTCGGGGTTTTTCCAACCTCGGCCGACCACGGCCGTCCGGCGCCGGCGCTGCCTCCCACCGCCGGCCAACGCCACCAGAGGACTCCTGGAGCCAAGTGGGGCCTTTTGGTCCAAGTTGCACCGGCCCGGAGCACGGCGGCCGGAAACCGCCATTAACGGCCAACTCACCTTCAACCGAGCTTCGCCGCCGCGCCCGGCCGGCGATCCCCGGCACCGGAAAACTGCCCAGGTGAGCTTCTGAACCCTTCTAGAACATTTCCACCATCTTGCATGGCGTTTTTGACGTCGGGTTCTCGATCCCCAGACTTGCACCCGATTGGCCTCGGATCTTACCTCCGGCGATCCCCGGCGCCTAGGGCTACGACCACCACCACAGGTAAGACCTGGATGCCACTCTTGAGCTTCCCATCATTTTGGTTTAGGCCTGGGGGAACCCCTGCAACTCGGTTTCATACTTGCACCCGAGGTACCGACTTTGGGTTGGTCTCCGGCCGCCGCCGCCTCCGGCCGCCGGGGGTCGCCCCCACATGGACCAAACATGGTCTGGGACACCCCCTTGACTGATGCTCCTCTTGGAATCAGGTCTGCACCTGTGCTGCTCAAGGTTGCCCCAAAACCGAGCCTTGGCATTTGGTGGTGCTGCTCCGGCCACTACTCCGGCGGGTTTCCGGCAAGCCTCAGGTGAGCCCCACTGTCTACACTCCCTACTGAGTACCATGCTCCTCTTAGATCACCTTTTGATCAAGTTTGTATTAGGTTGCCACATAGTTGCATATTGAACACTAAAAGATTATGGGCCAAATTGTAAATGGGCTGGGTCTCGGCCCAACTCTTGTGAGCACGAGCTTCGTCTCGTCATCCTGAACGCGCTGAAAGTTACAGCGCAGCTTTTGGACTCCCGGATTTCAAGAACGTGCCGAAATGGGCCGGAATATAAGCTAATTATGCAATTTAAAAGCTGTTAGGGACCTAAATGCAATTTAGACACACATGCTGACTTTAGATAATGTTTTTACACCACTGGACATTTTGTTAGAGTCCCGTAGACTCTCGTTGATCGGGAATCGGGTTTCCGTTCGATAAAACGGCTGTATCGAACCGTATTAGAGACACGTTACTATAGTGTCGTCGGGATGGGTCGTGCGAGTTTATTATTGACTATAGCTGCTTATACAGGGCCCAGTTGTCAGGACCAGCCTCCCAGTAGCTGTGCGGGAGTTCGAGGATCTGCCTTCATCCAGGTGGGTTAGCTTCGGTCCGGGCATGATCTATTCGGCCCTCTGGTTGCTTTAGTCCAGTCGGACACCTTTTTTTGACCAGCCTGCGAATTATACCGATACGACCTATGATGACTGCATATATATATCACATGATCCCCTGATAGACATTGATTCTTTTAGACTCATCATATATACCTGCTGATTTTATCTAGATTAGCCTTGATGATTGTATTGACATGCCCTATGATTAGTCCTGATAGATCTTGATCTACGTGAGACATATCTTACGTACCTGTTTATCAGTTTTTATATTTCTGATAGACCTTGATCTTCATGAGACATACCATATACATATCTGTTCATCAGCTTTTTCAGTATATAGATCTACATGATTTGATAGCACTTGTTGATTCCTGTCAGCCGATTTATTGTTGAGATTCCGATATGCATGATTGATTGATCCTGATTGTTGGATATTATTCGATATTCCGATATGCATGATTGATAGATACTACTTGATGTTTCGATATGCATGATAGATTCTGATCGACACGATAGATGATTTCCCTATTGGGATCTCGGCTTATTGCCGACTACCCGGTCATTAGACCGTGAGCTTGATCATAGCATGATGACTACCACGCACGCTGTACTTCACGTACATCAGCGGAGTCATGACCGCAGCGATGTTCTTTACCGGTAAAGTGGTCTTGAGATGGACCCGTGAGCCCCCAGCTAGGCACCAGTGGGTGCGGGGTTATGTCAGCCAGCTAGGTGCCAGCCAGGTGGTATGTGCCTGAGGTCTTGCGACCAATACTGGCATTGATTGGGTACTTGGGTTCTGACTTTGATGCATGATGCCTACTTCGTACCATTGTTGTTCAGTTATGTTGATTTCCAGCACTATTATCTGTAGACATACTTTTATCGCTTGCAGTTCTTTATACATGTTCCTGATAGACATTATCCTGATTCCCAGCATGTATGATCTACAGTTATTATGATCGATTATCTTTGTGATACCCTGATTTTCAGTATTTCTTATCTGCAGTTCCTTATGATTGATTACCTGCCTAGTTAGCTTATCTGTGGATTCTAGTGATTATCAGTAGATCTATTTTATTGTTCAGCTTTACCCTATGATTCTTACTATCCGCAGATTTTAGTACCCAGTAGGTACGATTAGCTACTTCTCGGCTCGTCGTGCCCACTGGGATACACTCCGGTGTGTCTCACACCCTCGGGTGACTGTTGCAGGTCTTTCGGGTGGTGAGATGTCGGGACGATCCAGTGAGGCTGTTACGATAGAGCTGTCCCCCCTGATGATTGTGGTTTATGTTATTTCAGCTTTTCGATTATTTGGATATGTCAGATTGATGTGAGCATGACTATTTGGATTTTTCCTGTTGATTAGTCATTGTTTAGTTTAGATGTTGATTGATCTCTGATTGATGATTGGATTTGCCTAGCCGTGCATGTATAGGAGAGACCCTATCCCTGTGGATAGGGGATTTTCTATATATGTGGCGGTCTGTTACGCCCGTTTTGCAAACTCTGATTTATTTCAAAAAAAAAAAAAAAAAAAAAAAATTTCAGACCTGATTTTAAACTCGGGGCGTGACATTAGTAAATTGTACAAGCGAAGAATTTCGTTTAAAATTTACTATTCGTTACCCCACGATCGGTAGTGAATATTTAGCTCACGAAGTAGTAGATGATGGATTATCATTTGAGGGAATGATTGGATTATGTGAACATTATGGTTTTGTGACGGTATACATTGAGAAAGAGCTACATCCGTCGGATAATTTTGAACCGCAAGGTTATTACACGAGAATGCTCCACAATTATATTGATGTGGGTCCTTCCGCCAATGTAATGGATGATCAAAATATTCGAAACGAAGGTGGTGTCAGAATGACAAGGTTAGAAAAATAACATAATAAATTGGTAATTTGTAATCTTCTTTAAATGGACTTAATCATTGTATATACTGCAGAGAAAGTGAGTATGGTTCTATTGAGAGTGTTGTATCTTGCTCGGTTAGTAGTGTACCACTAACGACCACATGTGTGCCACCTATGACCACACACACGTAAGCCACGACCTCACACGGACACTGCACGACGTCACGCGGACAATGCACGACCTCCCGTCTAGAACCAAGGATGTCTCATTTACAATCACAACCTTATAATTGGGGGTAAGTACAAATCAAATTAAATTTTAAATTTTAAATTTTAAATTAATGGCAATGTTGGAATTTTATTTTTACCAAATTTGCAGGTTATCTACACCCTATGAACATTGGAATCCAACTGCTATTAATGATTTTGATACTAATATTGACGAAGGAGGTGATAATATCGACGAAGGAGATTATAATGTTGACGGGGGTGGTGATAGTGATATTAATCATGAGGATTCACCAATCAATGATGATCAGAATTGTAGTGAGGATGACGAATTGGATGTTTCATTTTCAGATATAGATGATCATCATGATGGAGGGTTAAATGATCTTGCAAATGCAATTTACAGTGAAATGGACAACCCACAAATAAACAATGATTACGTAGACAATTCTGACGAGAAAAATAAATTTATTGATCATTCGGAACGTTTTTCTTCAGATAATAATTGGATAAACCAGTATGTTGTAGTCCTATAGATCTTGATATTCTACAAATCAATAGTGGTCTCCCTAGGATCGACGGGAATTGGGCTGGACATGTCTTTCATGAGAAGGCATCTTTATTGGATGCTCTAGACCGGTGACATATTGAGCATAATTTACAAATGAAAGTATTGAAATCTACTAGAACGACTTACACTGTCAAATGCTTGGTAGAGGGATATGCATGGAGATTACATGCTTCATTACCTAAAGATACGACATACTTTAGGGTAAAAACATATGCTGGTCCACACACATGTGTAATTCCAATGCTGAACGCGGTGCACCGTAATTGTAATTCGACCCTTATATGTCAATTGATTCTTCCGACATTAAAGGTTAGACTTAAATGACGCCAAAAGAAATTCAAGATACGGTGCGATCAATTTACCATGTTGACATAACATATTGGAAGGCTTGGCAATCAAGGAGTAAAGCATTACAACTTATTTACGGGAACTGGGAGCAATCGTACACAGACTTGCCTCGTTACCTTACTATGGTGAAGGAATCTAATCTTGGTACTTTATGGCGTCTGGATCATACTATTGTCGGCCAGTTATTGCATGACCGACCGCCGCCTGAGTTCACATTTGGGACTCTGACAGAAATGAACGAGAATATTCAGATAGTACTACAGTATGTACCATATGTACCTACGATCAGAGTTTCAGGCGGACCTTCATATGAGGGAGCGTCTTCGAGTCATCAGGTACTAATTAGAATAGAATTCAAATTAAGTTTTCAAATTTAAATTACCAAACTATTTACACTCTTTCAGGTGCCACGATCTCCATTTCCTACGATTCAGGCTCCGACGACATTTCCTTCGACGTCAGCGTCGCTCCCGCCACCAGTATCACGGACTTCATATACTTCTACATATTCACGCCGTCGTCCCTCGTCATCATCGCCACAGGAGATCCAGCATATTGCTGAGCAGGATGAAGGTGGTATCATCGAGGAGCTCGATCAGTTGGCAGCAGTCGAGCATCTCGATGATATACCTATTATGGAGCTTGTTGTTCCCCGTGGGCGAAGGCGTGGACGCGGGCGTGGCCGAGGACGTCGAGGTCGAGGACGTGTTCAAAATTGAGCTTTTGAGGTCGAGGTTGTATTATTGACATTTTTGTAATGTTCATTTTTGGTTGTTACTCAACTATGATTTCTGAATGTCATGAATGCTGTGAAATTTGGTGTTTGTGAATGTTGTTTCAGAATTCCGAATGTCAATTCTCATTATTTGCAACTTGTTGTACAAATTTGGATTTTTTTTAAAGTCATGTAAAATTTTGAAAGCTGTTTCGGCTAAAGGCGCTGAGCGACTCAGCGTCTTTAGTGTTTTACACAAAAGGCGCTGAGTCGCTCGGCGCCTTTAGTGTAAAGCACAAAAGGCGCTGAGTTGCTCAGCGCTGCGTTGGCGCCTGTAGTGTTTAACACTAAAGGCGTTGAGCGACTCAGCGCCTTTAGTGCAACATTACAAGCGCGTACGTGCCCTGAGAACTTGGTCAATTTTCAAAAAATTTGGTAAAGTCCCCCGCCGCACTGAAGGCGCCGAGCGACTCAGCGCCTTCACAGAAATTTTGTGAAGGCGCTGAGTCGCTCGGCGCCTTCAAGGTGGACACCTGATGTGGCGCCTGCGTGGCGAAAGTAGGGTTATTTTTACAAAAAAAAAAAAAAATTAAAAAAGTCATTTCGCAAATTTTAAAAATTGAGAAAGTTATTTTAAAAAAAAGTCCTTATACTGACCCACTTGGTATAAATTTTCAGTTGTGTTTCTTTCTCAGTGGTTCCACATTTATTATTGGCCTATTATTTTAATATAAAAATAAAAAAAAATCGTTCTTTACTGTTTTAAATTTTTAAGAATAACACCTATTTTATATATTTTAACGTAATATTATAATAGAAGAATCTGAATTTGAATTGTATTCGATTTATAATATAATTAATTTTATTTATTTTATTTAAATCTGTATTATGCACTTATTTAAAAATCTCAAATTCATAATTAATTTGTTTTATTTAATTCAAGTTTACATCATACTTCTATTAAAACAACGTCTCGAGCTCTAATTAAATTTTTTTTTTAATTTAATTAAAGTTTACGCTATGCATCTATTAAAAAGTCCTGAGCCCATAATTAATTTTATTATATTTAATTAAAATTTACTGTCATGCCTATTAAAAAATTCTTAAGTCGTGAGAATTTTTAAGTTTTGAAAAATAATAATTATTTTATATTATTTAATACTGTCAATCTAGCTCGCTGTTCATAATTAAACTTGTGTTCAACTTGAAATTGATTCGAATTTGTCTTATTCGATGAGTAAATAAATCATTCATAACTCATTTTTTAAGCTTCAAATATATATAAGCCGAAAAAGATTTGATTTCAACTTGTGCTCGATATAGCTCAAAAATAAATAAATAATATATAAATATTATTTTTAAATTGATATTTAGAAATTTTGGAATACTATATTAAATCTTGTGTTTTGTTAGTATAGCTTAAATTTTAATGATAATTAGTAATACTAAGAGCAATAGTAAGCATCAATAATAATAAATTAAAAATAATACTAATTATAGTTGGCATTAATTATAATTAAGTTTAATTCAAGCTTGAAATTTTGAAGTAATTTCGAGCCAACTTAAATTAATTTTGAGCCAAAAAGGAGTTTGATTATCCTTGCTCGTTTTAATAATAAATTAAAACGAATAAGGAATTTCTTTTTTTTAAAAAAAATCTCAAGCCGAATATGAACCGGTCGGTTCGCATTCTTTTCCACTTCACTCCTGTTCTGTTCGTTAATAGCCCTGGTGATAACTTTGTAACAGCTATATAAATCTTTGTATCTAATTATCAAAAACCTACAAAAATTCACTTTAAATATATATTGGATTATTTTTATAAAATTAAATTTTTTATTATATCGACAAGTAGATTCAAATACAATATTTAATTTGATATGTTTGAATCTAATTATTATAGTTGAAACTGCAAAAGAGGATCAATTGCAATAATTGTGTGGATTGTAAATGCTAATTATCTATATATCAAAAAAATATAAGCTAATAGAAAGAACGT
Organism: Tillandsia leiboldiana; assembly: GCA_029204045.2. NCBI lineage: Eukaryota > Viridiplantae > Streptophyta > Magnoliopsida > Poales > Bromeliaceae > Tillandsia > Tillandsia leiboldiana. Next base: position 4,345,641 of record CM055069.1, on the reverse strand, counting down.
ATAGAGGACTTAATCACAGAGTTTACATACTTCAACTGACTCAACTCACATGAACATTAAGTTATAGTACGTATTTTGCCTTTTTAAGTCAATTATGAATCGTAATTTTACTTAACTTAGACTCACCTAATTTAACTTATTAATTTTCTGAATTTAATATCAAGAAACAAAAATAAATAAATTCATTTTAGCTAATAATTAATAGCCAATAAATTAAAACTACATCCTTATGGACCAAAGTTCTAATTGCCACAGTTGAAAAAAAATAACTTAAATAGAAGGTATATTATCTGCTCATAATTACCTTTTAAATAAAAAAAATATATATAGTTTTATATTGAAGATAATTTTACTATTTCATATGATATATAAAATTTAATAAATTTTGTTTATACCTTTATACAACCAAATAAAATATTTATAATTATAATATTTTTTACTATATTCAATCCTTAAATTCAAAAATACATAAAATTTAAACTATCATATCTTTACTTATATATATTTTAATTGTACTATATTTTTAATTACATTTAAACAAATCATCCCTATTTCGTTGGTTAATTTGTCAATTTTTATGGTATGATTTGTCAATTTTTATGGTATGATAAAGCCATAGATCAACCTAAAATCACCCATCATTTGGTGGTTAAAACATCACCTGGTGAGCATTCCCCCACCCTCCAATTTTTTTAGCCAAGTTTTAACACCAATCATCCCAGCGAAAGTCGCAAATGATTTGGTGGTTGATAGTTGAGAATTTGAGTTTGAAATTTATTTACTTTATATTTTTAGATAAAATTATCTTTTAAAATAAATAAATAAAATGATAGTATGCTATTTAAGTATCATGAACATTCACACGAGACACAACACGACTGAAATGCGACAACTGGACAGATTTTAAAAAATTAGAACATATACACACATAAACACAACTATTAAAATATAATATTATTAGCATAATAATATATATTTAATTATTATATATAAATAGTTAATTTTATTAAAATATTAATATATTTTTTATACGAATAAAATTATCATTGAAAATTCATATATATATATATATATATATATATATATATATATATATATATATATATATATATATATATATATATATATATATATATTTAAAAAAATTTCTATTGTACATAATTTATTTCTATTGTCTAAAAAAATATATTTATTTATTAAAAAATCAAAATATTTGTTATTATACATATTATATTATATATATATATATATATATATATATATATATATATATATATATATATATATATATATATATATATATATATATAGAGAGAGAGAGAGAGAGAGAGAGAGAGAGAGAGAGAGAGAGAGAAAGTAGAGCTTATATGCTTTTAAAAGCACAAATCTAAATGTGTTTGTAAATTTTTTACTATTGAATTTATATTGAGATTTGTATTATTTACTTTTTCTTTCTCTCTGTTTAGTTGATTTTATAATGACACAAATCTCAATACAAATCTAATTGTAAAAAATTTACAAACATTATTTAACTTGTGCTTTTAAAAATATATAAGTTCTACTTTATATATATAAAAAGTAAATAAAAATAGATATATTTTTTTTACCGGAATGTGCCATGGGCCGCAACAAATACGCGCTCATAGTTTGTTCGCGTCATCCACAAGTCCTACACGGACACGGGCATATCTGACACGAACACGAAAATTTATTAAATTATTCGTGATACATAAATTACAGGTGATTCTCAAATTTTTAATTTTAAATAATTTTTAAGCTAAAAATTATTTAAAATTAAAAATTTGAGAATCACCTACTTAATTCATAGCTTAAGAATAAAAAGTATAATTTAGCTTAACTATGCCGAAGTATAAGATACCTTTGTTTTATTAAAAGGAAAATTAGAAGTTGCTGAGATTAATTACCTATTGCTAGTGAATCCTTAGTTTTTTTTTAAAGAAAAAATAAGTTCTTAATATTTTTAGTTAATATATTCAATATTTTTTTTTTTCACATTTGAGCTCGATCCCCACAATTAAATGAGATAAGGTGCCAAAAAAAAAAAAGAAAAAAGTAATGCTTTAAAAAAATACTAAGTCTACAATCATGGGGTTGTAATCTTTATAGATCTCTAAGGTAGCGTTTGGATCGGGGATTAGAAAAAATTTGTTATACCGGGGATAGGTACAGATTCTGGTATTAGCAGGAATTGGTGTAAATTTGCGTTTGGTTCGTTTTATGAGTTATACCGGAATTAAAGTAAATTGTGTTTGGTAAATTATATAGGAATAAGGAGAATAGGAAGAATTGGTAAAAATTGTGTTTGGTTGAGTATAGAGGAATAAGAAGAATTGATAAGTGATAAATTTGTGTATTGACTATTTTGCCCTTTATGATATATTATATAAATAAAATATTTTATTATATTAATCAACCTAATAATAAATTTAAAATATTATTTAAATTTGTAAAAAATATTTTAAAATCTATAATAAATAAAAAAAAATACTAAAAAATTATAAAAAATTATATATTAAAATATTTAAAATGTTTGATTGTGGAAAAATGGTGGAAAAATGGTCTCCATTCTCCGTAGATGGTGGAAAAATGGGCTCAAAATTTGAGCCAATTCCTCGCATTTCGCCATTTCCAAACCCCTCTCCCACGAACCCAAAAAAAAAATAAAAAATAAAAAAAAAAAGAGTTCGCGAGAGCACTCGAAAAGTCGAAATGTAGAGAGAGAGAGAGAGAGAGAGAGAGAGGGGCTTATGTTAAAAAAGTTTCATTTTGAAGTGGGTCTTATTAATAGAGTACTATGTGGGATAATATCCTATTTATCTCTCAATACTATTTATATATTTTTTATTTTAAATATATTTTTTATATATTTTTTATTATTATTATTTAAAAATATATTTGCTCTTAACATCTTTTTAAATTATCTCACATTAAATTCAAAAATTAAAAATAATTAAACTATCTATTTTATTTTTAACTTGAGGGCAAATAAAAAAAACTGACAAGGATAGAAACTTTAAAAGAAAAATTTAAATAATAATTTTACAGAAATAGTCAGTATTAAAAGAATCTTCTTTAAAATTAATCATAAATGGTGAAATAGTGAGTAAAAAAATTGTAAAAAATTCAAGCAGTAATAATAACTATCTGGATGTTAAATAACAGTAAAACAGAATGTCATGACCAGATATCAAGTAAATAACGAATCAAACAAATGTGTGAAATAATGACGTTACACTAATAAAAATTCCCCCAATTATTGGACAAACATAATATTTAGCAGATTAAATCACATAAAATTCAGTCCATTATGAATACAGATCAGAAAATAATAAGTCATTTACAATCCCATTGAATGCCGCATAATTCAGTTCAATACACATCAGAAAAGTCCTTTACATACAAGAATTCATACATAAATTTACAAACACATTGTAATCATACAATCAAATATATTACACATTTCTTACATTGCAATCAAATATATAACTAACTGCGATTATTCCATAACTCGTCTGTTATAATTGTGCGCACCGCGTCGCCTCTTTGTGACTCTGTAGTACCAACACTATGAACCGTTTCCTCGTCATCTAATTCTACATTTGTTTCTTCCTCCATCACATCGTTAAATATGGCATCCGCACCAGAGTGTCGTCGAATAAAATTATGTAAAACACAACATGCCATCGCAATCTGGCATTGGACTTTATATGGAAAGGGTGTTGCAACAGTCAAGATCTTGAACCCTTTTTTTAAAATACCGAATGTTTTCTCCACCACATTTCTCAACTGTGCATGTCGATGGTTATATAGGTCGCGCGGACTTCGATGAGTGCGACCTCGTGTGCTTCCCTGAAATTGGCTAATATGGTAACGCTCCCCCCGATATGGTGCAAGAAATCTGTGTGTATTTGCATAGCCAGAATCTACCAAATAATATTTGCCTATAAATTTTACACAACATTTACAATGTTAAAATCTATATTCCCCATCAATAAAAATTTGCAAAATAAAAATTGATGTGTACAATATACCTTCAGGCACAGTGAATCCTCCAGTTTCGCATGCCCATCGGAGTACTCTCATGTAAGATGCAGATCCCTCCCAACCAGTGCAGACAAATAGAAAGTCGTGGTCAAAGGATACTGCAGCCATCATGTTTTGCGAAGTAAATCCTTTGCGATTCCGGAATCTCGGTTGCTTGCTCTTGCTGACAACCACCGGAAGATGTGACCCATCTATTGCACCAATTGCATTCTGGCAATAAACATGAAACAACATGCAGGCAATTATTATAATGAACACTGGTGACATATAAATAAGTGAACTAAAAAATATAAAAGCATACATACCTTGAATGGGTGAAAATTGACATTATCTCTAATCCGGGCATGCGCCGGCACATTATTCGCCGGAAATGTTATGTAATCGTCTTTCAACGTCACAATTGCCCGAAGCACATTGTTGAAATGTCGACTTATAGTTTCACCCGAATGTTGAAATGTTTCAGCCATTACCCTATTAGCCACCCCATGTCCAACACAAAACATAAAAATTCCCAACTGTTCCTCAATTGTCAAATTGCGTGTGTTTTGTAACAATCCCTTTTGGACTAGCTCATCGCGAAGAGCGATGAAAGTTGTTGTTCGCATTCGAAACTGGTCGTACCCACGGTCAGGATGGCCATTCAATATATCACATATCACCTGGTGCCCTGTGAATGGGCGGGTTCGACACGGTTGCTTATCGACAGTTTGGGTAGATGTAAAGTAACCTTGCTCCACCAACATCGCTAATACCTCATCCCAATAGTCGTCATCATCATCTAAAAGCTCCCTTATTATGGTATTGATTTTGGAGGAAAACACATGACCATGACTCGTATCACCCATTAATGCTGTAAGTACAATATATATTGAACATTGACAAGCGCAACATATGACGTTGTAATATAACAATAATTCAAGCATGCTTGTTAATATAGTCGATGATTAAAGAGAACATCTAACATCATTCAAACATAATTGAAATGTCTTATGAGCATATTACATGATGATTCAAAGGTAAATCTAACAGCATTCAAACATAATTGAAATGTCTTATGAGCATATTACATGATGATTCAAAAGTAAATCTAACAGCATTCAAACAAAGTCATACACATTAAAAACAAAAACTAATGTCCAGGAAAAAATGGCCTATATACAGACGATTGCATTGACACTTGACGCTCAACCCACGCTATTGCCATCTCGTCGTTCATTGTCATAAACAGTTCACGATTATTAAGATCTTTGAGTGCATCCCCGACATACAGTGCTTTTTCTGTAGTCATGCCTGGCATCGCATAGACTCGGCTCATGCAAATGGAAATTGTTGGAATACTACTTTTGCAGTCCTTTTCATATTGATACATTTCACGTGCCAGTTCAAGTTTTTGCTTGTCTAGATCAACAAGTTCAGATAATACACTAATACTGGCTTCTGGTTTGCGGCGGCGTCCCCCAGAGGACGCGGTAGGTTTGGGTTGAGGGTTTGTAGGTGGTGGAGAGCGTGGTCGTTTGCTTCCTGAGCTATGCCCGCTCCCGCTTGCAGTACCTCCGACATTGGGGATGTCAGGAGTTGAAGATGGGTAGTCGGAGGTTTGTGTCGCCCCTGTATGTGCATATTGAGGGGCTGCAGAAGCACCTGCTTCAAATGGATTTTGTGAGATATTAAAACCCGACATTCTTATTCCAAGATTTGTATCATCCTCACCAGGGGACGATGAGGATGAACTCTCAACAGTTTGGGCTGCAGGCATACTGGATGCAAATCCATATCGGCCAGTGGCCGTGGTTTTTTCTGTCAAGAATTCTAGATCCTTATATAGCGGAAATGGCCTATCTCGACATCTTGCATATGATGGATTTCCCTGTTGAATAGGAATAAGATATGTATAATGTCAATTATTCATATATTACGCGAAACAATTGTGTCGAACAAATTTTTTGATTTACAAGATAGGGTCAATACCGCTATCACATCATCCCAGTCGGTTGGATCTCCAGGTGTCGGGATATTGTGGATACAATCCCAACCCGATCCACTCTTGTTGGCTAAATAGTTATACAGAGTGAATGTCCGTTTTAAAACTTTTAGCCGATTTTTTAATTGGTCCTTCTTGAGTTGTAAATTGGTCCTAGCATTGAATGCCGCATTGATTCGAACCCACGCTACTGTAGTGAACGACCCATTCACATAATTCCCTAGTGTATGCTCTTCAATGAGCAAAGCCATGAATATTGTGTCAATATTATCACTCCAATTATGTGTTCGGGTCTGAGGTTGGGCACGCTGCCCACAAGGACCCTCCTCAGATGCTACGAAATTAGAAAGTGGGTCGAAAGCCACACTTTTTCTTGCTTGATGCTTACCGTGTTTCTTGAAGGGACGCATCTGGAATAAGAGTTATATAATGTATTTGAAGGCACATTGATAGTAATAAATAAAGTAGAAATAGAGGGAAATTGTAATTAAGTATTGGACTCACTTGATTGCCACATAGTATGGGGTAGCATTGGCTTTATAAGCCAGTGGCCGTCCATCTGATACTTGTGGCAATCGTCATCATCGTCCTTATTAATATTCGCAATTGTCCAACACAGACAATTTTTCGCTAATATTTGTATGCCCAGTTTGATTTGTGCTGGTGGAAACCCTGTTGCCAGGTTGTTGGCATAATGTGTGCTGGTTGTCAACATGTTGCAATTATGTGTTGTTCGTGTGTATAATGCCTATCACCTGTTTTTAAATGATTTATATAAAATATTTTTTGACTCAATTGATTGCCAATTGGTATGGGGGTGCAGTAAATACATGCCATTCCATCAAATACCTATGGCAATCATCATCATCGTCCATATCTGAAGCTACAGGGGATAGGCTGCATACTCACACTTGTCATACAAAATGCCAACAGGGAATAGGCATCATACACACAAACATCACATATGCTCGCAACAAGGTGACAACCAACGCCCAACCATATTTTATGGCAATGAAATGCAACAACATTGGAACACAGTCCTCACAGGCAAATCTACCAAATAGGCAATAACATGAGAACCAGCACATATTATGGCAATGACATGCACACATTATGCCATCAACATTAAAACATGAAGAATCGAAGCACTGAATAAGGCACTGATAGGGGGCATACCTTTGTGATAAAAATCACAACCTGTTAAGAAGCAAGAGGGGCCGCAGAGGGGGTGGCGACGCGGCGAGGGGACGCAGCGGAGAGGTTGCCGCAGAGGGGCCGCGGCGCGGTGAGGTGCCGCAGAGGGTCGCGGTGCGGATAGGGGCCGCAGAGGGGCCGCAGAGGGGCGCGGAGAGGGGCGCAGAGGGGCGCAGAGGGGCCGCAGAGGGGCGCAGAGGGGCGTAGAGGGGCGCGGAGAGGGGCGCTGAGGTGTCGCAGAGGGGCGCAGAGGGGTCGCAGAGGGGCGCGGAGAGGGGCGCAGAGGGGCGCAGAGGGGCGCGGAGAGGGGCGCAGAGGGGTCGCCGCGGGGCGCGGAGAGGGGTCGCAGAGGGGCGCGGAGAGGGGCGCAGAGGGGTCGCAGCGGGGTCGCAGAGGGGTCGCAGAGGGGCCGCAGAGGGGCCGCGGCGCGGTGAGGTGCCGCAGAGGGTCGCGGTGCGGATAGGGGCCGCAGAGGGGCGCGGAGAGGGGCGCAGAGGGGCGCTGAGGTGTCGCAGAGGGGCGCAGAGGGGTCGCAGAGGGGCGCGGAGAGGGGCGCAGAGGGGCGCTGAGGTGTCGCAGAGGGGCGCAGAGGGGCGTAGAGGGGCGCGGAGAGGGGCGCTGAGGGGTCGCAGAGGGGCTCGGAGAGGGGCGCAGAGGGGCGTAGAGGGGCGCGGAGAGGGGCGCTGAGGGGTCGCTGAGGGGCTCGGAGAGGGGCGCAGAGGGGCGTAGAGGGGCGCGGAGAGGGGCGCTGAGGGGTCGCAGAGGGTCGCAGAGGGGCGCAGAGGGGTCGCCGCGGGGCGCGGAGAGGGGTCGCAGAGGGGCGCAGAGGGGCGCGGAGAGGGGCGCAGAGGGGTCGCAGCGGGGTCGCAGAGGGGTCGCAGCGGGGCGCGGAGAGGGGCGCAGAGGGGCGCGGAGAGGGGCGCAGAGGGGCCGCAGAGGGGCGTGGAGAGGTGCGCAGAGGGGCGTGGCGCGGAGAAGGAGATCGGAGAAGGAGATTGGAGAAGAAGGAGATCGGGGAAGGAGATCGGAGAAGAAGGAGATCGGAGAGTAAAGCAAGGTTGGGGAGAAGAAGGAGATCGGAGAGTAAAGCAAGGATGGGGAGAAGACTACAGCAGCTCGCCTCGAACCCCGCGCCAAAATGGGTGGAATCCTAATTCCACCCATTTCCTGGAATTCGGATTCCACCATCCATACCCACTATCCCGCATTGGGTGGAATCCGGGTTCTCCAAAAATCCATCCCCGTTTGGGTATGGATAGGGGGATAAGGGGGGTATTCCGCCCTTATCCCCCTATCCAAACGCAGCCTTAGGTTTATTCAGTGTTTGGTATTAAAATGAAAAGAATTAGATGAAAAAACCCCAAAAGGTTTTGGAGGTAGCAGTTTTAATAAGGATAAATTGCAGTTAAATTGCAGTTTTTGTTCTCAAACTGCGGAACGTGTGATATTTTTTATTTTAAATTTTAATTTGCTATAAATTTTTATTTGAATTTTTTAAGTTATTATGGTTGGAAAATTCGGTACTCGTTCCGGTATCAGATTATGTGAATCCGCAATCCGTTCCGGTACCGTAATTCACGTTGGTACCGCCTAATATTGGGATTTCGTAACGGAAACGTCAAATTAGATTTTTACCATAAATCCGTCCTCTCAAGAAAACTGGAACCAATACAACCATAAAACGAGAAAAAATTAAAACATAAAATATGCGTACGAAATAAGATTCATTAATCAAAAAAATAATTACACCGACCAGAAGAGTAGATTCAACCCGAGTCCTCCTCCTGAATCTCTCTCACATTTCTCTCGTATTCTATAAACCTAGAAGACAATGGATGTAACTAAATTCTAACCCCCACCACCTCCATCAGTAGCTTTACCGACTCCGGCTCCTATTCTGCAATAAAGTAGTTTCAATCCGAGGCTCCTCCTGAACCTCTCTCGCATTCCTCTATCACCCATCATCTCCATGGGTGTGACCACGTTAACACCACCGTCAAATAATAATACATATATTATATGTATAGCTTATATCAAAAGCTATCCAAATCCTAATTTAAATACATTTTTATTCTAATTAATATTTAAATCTTAACAAACTTATCTATTTAAGATTTAAATATTAATCTTAATCCAACTAGGATTCAACAACAAATCTAATCAAATTCTAACTATTATAATTAAGTCTTTCAGCTAAAATTTTTAGACTAAATATTAATTAACAACTAAAAAAAAAATAATATAATATTTTAATTATTATTGTATTATCGATGTTTTAATATCACTTCTACATCAATAATTTATTATCATTTATTCGAAAAAGAAAATTTGAGTTAGAAGGAAGAATTAAAAGATGAGAACTAAATTATCACACAAATCATATTGAGAACTAAAAATGTAATTTATCTTTTCAATAATATGTATTCAAAGTAACACTTTTCCACCCAATATTTTTTAATAAAAAAATAACAAATTATACATCTCGTCCATTATTTTTAAAATAACTAAAAATAAAAAATAATTAAATTTTAAATTTATAACCTCCAATACTAATTATTAAAAATTTTATCAATTGAGATGCAGAAGAAAAAATAGCATTCTTTTTCACGATTTATCATTTCGAAAAAATTTAAAAATTATTTTTTAAATACTTCAAATCGTATAAATTATGTTCGACATTGTCGATCGTTGATTTGAAAACTTTATTATAAAAAATAAATCGATAGCAATCGTGCTCGTTTACTACCGATAGTATTCTAGCCCAACTCAAATAAATATATATTATTATATTAATAATATTATATTTTATTAACAGTATTTATATTGTGTTTATATTTTAATTTTTTTAAAATTTAAATCATATTATGTCTCATATTTTGTGTTCGTATATGTCTGAGACACTGTTTAATAAAGAAGCTCCATCAAGTATTCCATAGAAAGGGAGGCGACCTTGTGGCCCATGTTGGATTTAATTTTCTTTATATATAGGCTAATATATAAATTTATAATTATATTGTAGATTATCTAATTTAATAGGGTCATTAAGTGTTTTAATATGGGCTCTGAAAATATCTATCGGGTATGAATTATTAATGTGTAGAAACTCAATACAAGTCTAATTAAGGTTTATAGGACTCTAATTAAACATAGTATATAAGAAATATAAAAGGATGTGGTCTCGAGTCGGATTCCTGCCGTCAATTTGTCCTGTCCTAGTCAGAGCAAAATTAATTAGACGACGAATCTAGACTTGGAAGCATTCAATCAAGGCGATTTTATTGTCGGTGTTTGAGGAACGATAAAATCTGAGAACGCGTTTCATCGGGCATGAATTCCGATAAGCGTTTATAATATTTTTCAAATAGATGAACGATTATTTAATAATTTATATGTATTTCTTAAATTATTTCGCATTAATTTGCATACGGATCTAACAGCCCAGACCTAACCCCACCTCCCCCCTCCGATTCTTTCTCCACCCCAACACTTTCATCATTTTGAAAAGGCCATCCTAATTTATAACTTAAGTTGTATTTATACTAAACTTTTTAATCCAGTTATAATATTTTGAACGGCAAATATTCAAAAGATTAAAGAGATTAAACATATTAGGATTAGAGTCGTTTTAAAATAGACGATTTTTTTAATAAACGAATGTCACAGTCAGTAACAGAGTCAATCATCTATGTAAAAATATGAGATCAGTTTCTGAATTGTGGAATGAAATGCGGCTCCCCACAAAACGGCGAAGGTTAGCGAGACAAATTTTACATCGCATGATGAGTATTCTTGATCTTGCCGAAAACTTTAGAATTTAATATATATATATATATATATATATATATATATATATATATATATATATATATATATATATTTAAAAATATAAGTCGATTTATGCTTGTGAATTTTGAATTGTCCAGTAAAACTAAACCTCAATAATCTTTTTAATTTTAAACTAGTTATTTTAATTCGCAAGATATTAAGAGAGTTTATATATAAAAATAATATTAGAGTTGATTAATTTAGTTATTATTAATATTTAATATTAGAGTTTTCTTAAAATAGCTTTTATTTTAAAGAGTTTATTTATAAAAATAATATGTAATCATATTCTCTCAAACATTTTATAAGTTACTATAACCTACTCACTTAACCGGATATTTGTTTTATGTGAGATTTAACCTCTCAGAATATACTAAGTATTTGATATTACTAAATTTTTTAAGGTTAAATCAAAATTTTTAAATATTTTTAATTTTTAAATTATGTTATTCAACCAATCATCTATTAAATTCTAGAGGATCACTATCATTTAATCATATATTTTAAAATTCAATAAATGACTTGATGCTATTAATAGTATAGTAACCTAATTCGTCGTTATATTATATTTTGATGACTTATTTTTAAATTTATTATATTTATAAAAATTCTAGGGTTACACAGCATTGTGTAGAAAATTAACAATAAATTTTAAGTCCATAGATTTGGATTACATATCAATATTTCTCTCCTCTAATCATTAGTGTATATAAAAAAATAAAAAAAATAAAAAAAGGACAATTTGCATTTAATAAAATAAAAGTTTAGAGATTTATTTTAAAAATAGAATTTAGGTGCCATAGTTTATATATATTTTTGCCCATATTTGTATATATTAGTATATGTTAGTTAAATGTTTATAGAAATTTAAAAAATTCATAAATTTAAAAAGAGAAAGAGAAAACTCTACTATTCTCCTTCATATATATATATATATATATATATATATATATATATATATATATATATATATATATATATATATATATATATATATATATATATATATATATATATATATATATATATATATATATTTATTAAAAAAATTAAAAATTATCAAAATTATTAAAACTTTTTTAAATTTAATAACTTTAATAAAATAAATTAAAATAATTAATCACTGATATATTATAGAACTGTTAACATAATAAAATTTTTATTCTATTTGACCAAAATAACTGAAATATGAGAATTTAAAAGTTGGGAATATAAAAGTAAACGATAAAAATATATAAAATCTATTAGAACTATGGATCATTTTGAAAAGTTAGATGATTAAATTCAAATGAATGTGTGATAGTTAAAATAAATTTTATATATTTTTAGCAAAGTAAAAAAAGAGTAAAGTTGAGGCACCTCCAAAATGCTCTACAGTTGAGAAGGTATAATTAAAATTGGGACAAAAGTATACAAACTTTTGTACTCCTTCTGAATAAAGAGATAAATCTGGTATATTTTGAAGTTTTAGAAATGATAAAAATATATAAAATTTATCTCAAACACCATTCATTTAGATTTGATTATCTAATCCTAAAAAGATTTAATTTCATTATTTATCTTTTTAATTATTTAATTTCAGCAAAGTAGTGACTCTTTAATTTTAAAATTTTGATTGTATCGTTCAATTTTACGAATTTAGTTAATATATTTTATACCGTTTAAATAACCATAAAATTTATTATAATAATAAGTGTTGAGGTCAAAAAAATGTCGTCATGTGGAGGGAGGCACGGTCGAATCGAAAGGCGACACGTGACATAGATCATCGGCCGAAAATATCAACCGATAGAGAAAGGAGCCGACGAAAAGTACTTGCGCCCTGATTAAGACTGGCTTCAACCGGCTGTAAGTCTTCGACCGACCGAATAACAATGAAGAATGAAATTTGGATTGGGATTCGGCTCGACGAGCCGAGAAGAAACACATTCAAACACAAAAGGAAAGATCTTACGGAAGATAAGCACGAAAGTGCTAATCGTGAAAAAGACGCAAGATTTGGCAAGCGGCGCCCTATGTCAATGATCACCGAGGATCCCGCCTTAGCATATAGATCTCGGGGATGAAAAAGGATGGAAAAAAGAGCCACCGTTCAGTCGAAAGAGATAAATTCAAAAAAAAAATTGTTTGAGAGATGTGTGACGATTCCCAGCAAATTACACCTTGCACCGATATACATATAGTTCGGACGAGTATAAATAAATGAATCATCGAAAAAAGATAGGTTCTGCAACTTCGTTAACCAGCGACAACCCCTGCTATTCAATTCCTTTAGTACCAACATTTACAGTTTTTCTAAATAAATTTTTCTACCAGTATTTACAATTTTCTTTATAGTTTTTCTAAATAAATTTAGAACTTTTCTTTACAACTTTTATAAGAGTAGTCTTAATTATAGCCAAATCTTGTAACCCGTCCCTCCAAAGCAATACAATATTCAATTGGATGTTTGGCCGTGTCATTTTCTGTCTTCAAATTCTAAAATTCTAGTTCGATTCTTTTAAGCCAAACCGTGTCCACAGTTTGATTAAGAAAAATCTGGTCGAGAGGATTCCTTCTCGACCTAATCGTTTGACACACGACGCATCACATCGACCTAGTTTTTTTCAAAGTCGATCGCAGATCGGACCAAATCAATAGTCTTCGTCAGGCGTAAACAATAAGCAATTAGCTTATTTAAATCAAATAAATCAGAGATCGAATATTAAAATTAAATTTTGAAATATTTAATAGTCAAATCAAAATGGCTAATAATTTAGATAAATTTTATATATTTTTATCGACCATTTATAGAAGTAGTATAAAAGACTTGATAATCAATATGTGAGTTTCAAAATTCATAATTTAGTTATTTTATATTTCTAAGTATATTTATTTATTTATTTATTTTAAAGTAAAACTGTAGCATGCTTTCATTCTCTCTCAATTTTTTTTTTTTTTTTATATTCTTACTTTTATAGAAATATATTTACCAATAAAAAAAATATAGCAGAATCTTAAAACTTTGTGGTTCTGTTTGGAACCTGGTACAAGAGGGGATAAGGGGATATGCCCCCCTTTGTACCAAACAGAATGGGGTGGGAACAACTAGTTCCCACCCTCAAACAACTTCACAGTTTCCTGCTTTTTTTTTCTTTTTTTTTTTAAAAAAAAAATTTAAAAAATTTAAATTATAAGATATTTAAATTTATAACATTTAAAATTTATTTTTAAAATTTTATAAATTTTTAACTTACTTTTTAATAAATCTAAAAATATAATTTTTTTATATTTTTTAAAAAATTTATTAATTTTAAAATTTTTAAATTTATGCAAATTTTTTAATAAAATTTTTTAAATTTATACTAATTTTAAAATTAAAATTTTTACTTCTACTTTTGTAATTTTTTGAGATAATTAAAATTAAAATTTGTAACATTTATAATAAATTTTAAATTTTATAGCTTTTAAAATTTTTAACTTTAATTTTTAATAAATTTATCAATTTATAAAAAATTTAATTTTATTATTTTTACAATTTATACAAATTTTTAAATTTTTAATTTTAATTTTTAATAAATAATTCACCAAATTTTTAAAATTTTTAAAATTATAAATTTATACCTATTTTTATATACAAAATTTTGAATTTTAAAAAAATTATAAATTTTAAAAAACCAAAATTTTTTTAATAATGTTTTTTATATATAAGTAAATTATAAATTTTAATAAGATTTTTAATAAATATTTTAAATTAAATATTTAAAATCATATGAGTAAAATTTTTATTTTAAATTTAAAATATAATCACTTTTATTCTTCTTATTCCTTTTTTAACTTACCAAACACAATTTTTCTTATCCCCGATACAACTTTTATACTCAACCAAACACAAAATTACTATAATTCTTACTTGTATGAACTTATACCTATTTCTGAAATAATCAGTTTTCTATTATACCCGCAGTCTGTAGGAATACAGATAAAATTATCCCTCAAAAACAAAAGAAAAACCAAGAAGAAGGAGAACCGGCGACCCACAGCAGGATCCATCCCAGCCGAAATCTACAGGCGGGCGGGCAGGCAGCAGAGAGAGAGGGAGGGATGCAGGCCGGCGCGGGTCGATCCTCTGCAGATCCGGGGCGAATGGGTTCGGCGCAGCAGCAGCAGCAGCAGCAGCAGCAACAGCAACAGCAACAGCAGGTGGCGCTGGTGGTGGCGCTGAACTGTCTGGAGGAGGTGTCGCTGGAGCAGGAGGGGCTGTCGGGCGTGGCGGCCGTCGAGCACGTCCCGCTATCGAGGCTCTCGGACGGCAGGCTGGACTCGGCCTCGGCCGTGCTCATCCACTCGCTGGCCTTCCTCCCTCGGGCGGCCCAGCGCCGGCTCCGCCCCTGGCAGCTACTCCTCTGCCTCGGGTCACCCGACCGCGCCGCCGACTCCGCCCTCGCCGCCGACCTCGGCCTCCGCCTCGCCCACGTCGACGCCAACCGCGCCGACGAGGTCGCCGACACCGTCATGGCGCTCCTCCTCGGCCTCCTCCGCCGCACCCACCTCCTCTCCCGCCACTCCTCCTCCTCCTCCTCCTCCTCCTCCGCCTCCCCCGCCTGGCTCGGCTCCGTCCTGCCCCTCTGCCGCGGCATGCGCCGCTGCCGCGGCCTCGTCCTCGGCATCGTCGGCCGCTCCGCCTCCGCCCGCTGCCTCGCCACCCGCAGCCTCGCCTTCCGCATGAGCGTCCTCTTCTTCGATCCCCGCCACCGCCACCACCACCACCACCACCACCAGGTCTACTACACCCCAATCCCCCTCCTCCTATTTCCAATTCCCACATTTTGCTCAATAATTCGAAATCTTATCACTCATTCCCAAGAATTAGGGTTTCTTTCAACTCACTATTCTCTACGTCAAAATCCACATTATTTTAAACAAGTACCTTTTATGGTTTAGTCCGATAATCAAAAATCGAAACACATTTTTCTTTTTTCAAAAAAAAAAAAAAAAAAGGACTTTAAACTTAGTTATCCTAATTTCAGGAGAATAACCTTGGGATAAAGATGATTGATTTACAGTCTCATGTTCCACGAACAAACTCTTAAAAGGTTCTTTATAGTACCAGCTGTCAAACCGGATCTATTTTTCTTTTATTTTTTATTATTTTTTTTTTATTTTAGCATCCAGTTTTTTTAGTTGGGATTTGGTTACGTTTTGCATATATAGTTCAGATCACTTTGATCTTAATCTGGCATATCATCCTAAAACTTGTCCTGATTGCTTGCAGTTAGTTCTTTATCTTTGTACTAAGCGGAGTCTGTATCAATCTTTATCAAGTTGTCTGTCCAGCTATTTTATGCTTGTAATTTTGGTTCCTGTTTTGTTTAATATCGAGTCTTGAACATCATTTGTCAAGGCAAAAGGAATGACCAGACGGCCTACCATTGCATTTCCCCCTGCTGCCAGGAGGATGGATACTCTCAACGACTTACTGGCAGCGAGCGACCTCGTTTCACTGCATTGCCAACTGACAAATGAAACAATGCATATACTTAATGCGGAATGTCTGCAGCATATAAAGCCTGGTAAGTTCAGTGGTTTTTATCTCTTGTTATTATTATCGTTTTTCCCATCGAGAATGCTCCCTTAACCGGAAAGAATTTGTTTTTCCACAGGGGCATTTATAGTCAATACAGGTAGCTGTCAGCTCATAGACGATTGTGCACTCAAACAGCTTCTCATTGACGGCACTATCGCTGGTTGTGCTTTGGACGGAGCCGAGGGCCCGCAATGGATGGAAGCATGGGTATGAGCATTATTAACCTTGGGGTATGAATTACATTCTTATTGATTGTGCGGGACTGAGGAATAATGTATGACATACAGTTATTGTTTAGCATATCTGACTAACAATTCCCTTCGAATGATACCCGGATACAGGTCCCATCTGTCTGGATGGAAAAATTCCATTTCTACCTCACTTAAGCTGGGACGAGATGGTAGCTTGCATTTCCACAAACTTAAAGATTGTGTCTTAGAGGGATCTTCTGAAGATATAATTTATTGAATCTCGCCTTTCTTTTAAGGAGTTGAAGAAGGAGAAGATATATATTAAACCAAACACTATTATCAGGATTAAAGATTAGTTGCCATTGTTGTTTTGTTGTTTTATCAAGCCTACATGCGCTTCCTGTGAAGATTAGAAGGAATCTGACGTTGAAACTGCTGTCTTAGTTCAAAAATGCCTGCTTTTATAATGGCTTTAGATGGGCACCTAGCTTCGTGAAAGTACTGTGTTATAGTGTCTTTGCAGATGTAAAATTGACATGCACACTTCGGCACTATTACAATAATAACCTGTACGGATTAATGTGTAGACATAACCTTTAGTAGGCTTTTTTCTAGGGTGTTTAGAGTTTTAAGTCGGTAGGGGGTGTGATGGCCTGAATAATTTTCACCGTCAGTGCATTTTGCTCTAGCAATAACAGTTCACAAGCTTGACATATTGGGAAATGAGTCCTTTACTGTAGGTTGTAATGCAACTTCTGTAATAAGCAGTGCCGGTTTCTCTCAGACTAATTAAGTTTCTGTAGATCATGAGATCATGCATCATCAGACTGTTTATTGAAGATCATGCTACGAATATAGGTAGTTGGCGAAGTTTTTTTCAGTGAATTTTATATTTATCTTCTGATACTTGGTCCATACCTTGGGCTAACTTTCAGGTGAGAGAGATGCCTAATGTCATAATTCTTCCTCGGAGCGCGGATTATAGTGAAGAAGTATGGATGGAAATAAGGGAGAAAGCTATTACAATACTGCAATCGTTCTTCTTCGATGGAATTGTTCCCACCAATGCTGTTTCTGATGAAGATGAAGAAATAGCAGAGGCCGAGATTGAAGATAACCAGTTGGAGAGACGGCTAAAGGGAAACCCCTCTCAGGTTGGTGAGGGTGAGCAACAAACAGATGAAAGTCATTTAAGTTCAGAATATGACAAGAAAAGAGCCATTGCTCTGTCAAAAGAGTCTCAAGCTTCAGGTCTATCTCAAAACGTAGGCTCTAAATCTGAAGGCAAACGCAGCAAATCAGGAAAGAAGGGTAAAAAGAGGCATGCTCGTCGTAGATCACAACAGAAGTCAGATGATTTTTCAGCTGTGGAGAGTGATGGAAACTATATTTCACATCGAGATGATGACACTGCCATCAGCGGCAGAGAGCAAAGTTCACGATTTGCTTCTCCTGAGGATTCAAGAACAAAGCAGATGTCTCTTGCTGAATCAACAATGGAGATAACTCCCGAAAAGCCAATGACAGCAGGCGCAGGGCTCGGTAGAAAACCTGGTCAGCTGTTGAAGGATGGTTTTGTTATAGCATTACGTGCAAAAGATCATTCAGGGTTTCACGTTTCGAGGCAGAGAGTTGCTGGTGGTGGGTGGTTCCTTGACATTGTGTCGAACGTAACGAAAAGGGATCCTGCCGCACAATTCTTAGTTTCTTTTACTAGGAAGGTAGTTGCAGTGAAAATTTCCACTCTATACTTACGTTTCTGATTCTCTCTTCTGAATTTTGGCTTCGTCTTTTTAGGATACTCTTGGATTACGTTCTTTTGCTTCCGGTGGAAAACTATTGCAGGTTAGAATATTCGGCTCTGCTTTGATACAATCACTCTATCATTAAATGTATTAAGGTTAATCGTTGGAGGCTGGTATTTACAGAGGTAGCAGCTCTTAATATGACATTGACTTAGATTGTTTCGGCAAACCTCACCCTTGACAAAATCCTTGTCACTTGCCTGTGGAAAAAGCTAGCCGCACTATGATATCTGGACTGCCTTGTGCATTGAGACCCTATCCGAGTTCTTAAAAAAGTAAAACCGTTGACGTAGGTGCCTAGAGTACCTTTGGTTACTCTGTTGAATGTTATGCCTACAATTTTGTCCTATTTGTCCCACGGAGTTAGTAAGTAATTCTCTTTGTGCGAGTAAATCACTTGGTTAACTTCTATCATTGTATTGATTTGCTCATATGCAGATGTAATAATTTGTTTCATGCAATATCAGATTAATAGGAGAATGGAGTTTGTATTTGCAAGCCATACTTTTGATGTTTGGGAGAATTGGATGCTAGAAGGTACAGTGCTCGAAGACTGTAAGCTCGTTAACTGCAGAAATACGTCGGTATGTATTTATCTTCTTTATCTTTTAAAGGCGCGTATCTTTCTCTAGTTCGCTTTTGTCGATCATGCTATTTTAAGTTCTCATTCAAATATGTTGATTTGTTGCAAAATTTTAATGAACTAGTGATTTTTTAAAAATACTAGTTTAATGGACATAAAACATCCCATATCTTGGGCATATTATGGAACTCTATTTAGCAGCGTTGCAAATTATATAGCTTCAACCGGTAGCATACTGTTCCTAACTACAGCAACTGAAGATGTATTCCTCTCGTGATCCTTATTTGTGACATTTCTGCACCTATTCCGATTTGTTCTAGCTTTCAACATAGAAATCAAGCTGCTGGAGTAATTTTTAGATGAACTTGATGTGCCTATTATTATATGCTATAACACTTTAAACGAGAAATCATCTCCGTTCTAGCACCAAAGATTGTCGACAATGCATAGCAGCGCTTTTTGTTTCTTCCGCGAGGTTGAGTACAATATTCTTGTGTGGAATACAGAACTTTGTTTTGGAGAAAAACCAAAGAGGTTGTTAATGCCCTGAATTTAAAATTGAAGTTCTAATCCAAAACAAAAATATAAATTAAAATTATATTTTGAAATTGGAATTCATCAAATTTAAATTTTTAAATTTTATATCGAGCAAAGATTAACTTCCAAAAAATAAATTAGGGACAAATAAAAAAACTTGCAAACATTGAGAACCTACATTACAATAAATCCTAAGTTTCTACCCGAAGTTTTTTATTTTTTATTTTTTTATTTTGGTTCCCAAAATTAACTACCCGCGCATAAAGTTTCTACCGGTGCAGCTCCATTGCTGGAGCTTCGACGGTAGAAACAGCGCGTGGAATGCCCGGGAAGGGAAGAAGGGGGTAGTATATTCTTCTTTTCTTTCATTTTGGCTGTGATTAACAATTTACTTTAACAATGGTTCGACTGCGTTCAGGCCGTCTTGGATGTGCGCATCGAGATTCTTGCAGCGGTGAGCGAAGAAGATGGAATCACGCGGTGGCTCGATTAGCTTTATTTGTGACAAAAGTGCTTCGCGCGAACGGATCGATGTCGCGATTGTTTTCCAATTTATTCGACTTTATGACCTGCGAAATTTTGGATGTTGTAGTTGTAGTTGTAGTTGTAGGGGCTTTGTGTCCTCAGAATGTATCAGTTTGTATGACTTATATAATATATATTCGACTAGACTGGAATATTGTGTACTGGTTTAAACATGTTCTTGTTTTGCATTTTGATGGAATTATGTGTTAGCTTTGTGCTCAATACTGAGGAGTCTCAACTCCCTGGAGAGAGTATTGTAGATTGCTGCAGCTGAAGCTCTCCCAGGAAAGGAAATCATTTTTGTTAAATTTATTGTCTTTATTATTTAGATTAAAAGGTGAAGTGGTATTAATGTCTTTATTTTATTTCTCATATTTAATAGTTATAGCAACAGCAGAGGGTGCCTTGTGATTTGGGAGTTGATACACAAACAGGACGATGGAAAAAAGAGAACAAAAACCGATCGAAATGCGCCACACGCGGTCACGATCTGGTCGTCTTCTCGGCGGCCTCGTCCTTCCACAGCCGGGGCCAGTTGCGCCGCGCCTCATCCCAGCCGAGCGGCGACCCCTCTCGCTCCGGGTCCCAGCTGGTCGAGAGCGTGCCGTACGCGATCCCGAAGGCGGAGGTGCCGAACGCGAGGATCGTGGCGACGAAGGGCACCCACGCGGGCGCCGCCCAAACGCCTCCTCGCTTCAGCAGCTCCAGCGCGCACACCGCCCCCACCCCCGCCGCCATCGGCGCCCCCACCGTCGCCGCTACGCGCCGCAGCATTCTGTCGAACACCACCTGAGGTATCTCGTCCTCGTCCTCCTCGTCCTTGTTGTTATCTTGTTCTTTGATCTTGATCTCGTTCTTTTTGGCGTCGGAGCCGGAGCCGAAGCCGAAGCCTCGCCCTTGAGCTCGTAAGGGTTTTGAGTTTCGAATTATAGTAATGGGTGGGGAAAGGGTTGTTGTGGAGTGGGAAGGGGAAGAGGAGGGGGAGTGGAGAGCTACGTGGTGGAGAAGAAGAGTATTCATTTGCTTCGATTGAGAGTTGTTGTACTGCGCTGGCCCTGTTCATTGGTGATGATAATATCTTATCTATCCCCGGGCCTTTTTTTAATGGTGATGATGCCTCCTACCTGATCATTTTTAGGTGCTACTCTGTTTGGATGGCCCTAAAATGTTTTGAAAATTATTTTTTAGTACATAGGGTTTAGAGTTTAAGATTTAGGGTTCTATTTGAATTTTTTTTTTTAAAAAAAATAATTTTACGGATTTGAAAAAAATAAAGTATTTTAATTTTTGACGTAACAAAAAATTTTCTTCATTTTTTTTCTACCAAACTAAATAAATAAATAAGGCTAAATTACATAAAACCCCCTTATAATATACCGTTTTTTCACTTTGCTTCACTGTCTTTAAAAAATTTATATTTTGTCCTCTCGTAATTACGTAATTATTTTTAGAGACAACGGGATTAACAGAATAGTCAAAATGACGATAATGCCTTTCTGATCCTGTGCTTATCTCTGTGCTCCCCTCCGACTCCACTGCCGCCCCCGCCCCCGTCCCCGTCCTCGCCGAGAAGCTCTTCTCCTCCTCCCCACCCGTCGTCGTCGTCGTCGTCCCACCCGTCGTCGTCGTCGTCTCCCCCGCTGTCGAAGAGGTTGGGGGTGCCTAGGGAGCCGCGTCCCCGCACGGACGCGTGAAGCGCGGCGTCCCCAGGGAGCAGGTCAACGCGCGGCGGCCTATGGGGGCCCGCCACTTGGCGGGCCCCCTCACCCCACGCTGACCTGTACCAGAGGAGGCGTGGGTCCCTGCGCGCTGACCTGCGCCAGCACGGGCGCGCGGGGAAGCGCACGTGCTGCGCGCAGTGGTGCGGCGAGTGGGGCGCCGCCACATGGCGCCCCACCACCCTCGGGCCGCGCCTGACCTGGAGCGCCGTCGCCGGGGAGGGCCCGGGCGGCGACTGCGCCGACGATCGCCGAGGGCTCCCGACAACGGAGGCGACAGGATCCCTCACGGAGCGACGGAGCTCGGCCTCGGAGCGATCGGGAGAAAAAGAGGTTGAAGGATATTTTCGGTATATTACCTAAAAAATTGACGGCCCACTAATGGAAAACCCCCTATAATTTCATAATTACGAGGGGACAAAATGTAGGTTTTTTAAAGACAGGGGTAAAGTGAAAAAGCAGTATATTATAGAAGGATTTCTGTAATTTGGCCAATAAATAAATATATATTTATCCAAATAAATATGAATACAAAATTACATTTTTTTCATATAAATTAAACATTACAAAATATAAAATATTTTTTTAAAAAAATTATTTTTCACAATTTTTCATACAACCAAACATCCTTTAACTAAAGAAATGAAATTTAAAGTTTCATCATCTTCTATATTTATTTTGATGTAAGTCAAAAAAATATATATATAACTTAAGTTATATTAAATCTTCACTGAGGTCTATTTTTGACTTTTCCCTCTGGAGCACTGAATTCAAATTCCACCCACTCATTAAAAAAATATTAAATATTAAAATTTAAACTTTATTTGAGTTAGAATTATTTTTTATTATCCTCTACAATAAGTTAGAATTATCTTTAAATAATACTAAAAAAAATTAATTATTTAATATGTTGAATTTTGTAAAAATAAATTTATCACTATATTTAGATGCTAAGGTAACGAACATGGGTGTCAAATTATATCAAAATAAATAAAAAAATTATTATATTTAACTTTCGGAATGTATGAATTACATTAAAATAAACAGTGAAAAAATAATTATATTTTAGAAAAGCTTAAACACAACTTCACTTGACTTACGTTAAAATCCAAACGTTTGAAATCGATCCCTCGACTAGATGACAATGTCTAAAATGTCAATGTGGTGTCTCTAATAAGTGATCAACTACTCTAGTTCTGAAATTCATCCATCCCATCATTTTTTAAAAAATAATAAAATTTTGTATTTTTTTTTTTAAATGAAAATATTATTGGTTGGACATAAATGATACATTATAAACTTTCTCCAACTCAACTTTTATTTTTTTTTATTTGATTTTATTTGTTATTAACCATTAATTTTTCTAATTTTATTTGCTATAAAGTTATTAAAATTAATAAAATTACTTATATGTTTGATAACACTTTAAATGAGACACTTTAAAATTAATATTAAAATATTAAATTTACTTTCATCCAAAATTTTATTGCGTGATTTGTAATGTTAAGGCTCAAAAGAAAATAAAAAAACTCTAAAGGAGAGGATTATAACTTTTAAATGAGACAAAATAGATACATATGGAAACTTCTTGTTAGAATTTATTTAGTTTTATTGTGATTTAAAACTTTATTTTTCGGCCCTGTATTTTCTAAGTAGCCCAATATCAATGAATTTTAGAGTCTGTATTTTGCTTACCATATATGATATTTAATTTTGTATTAGACACTTATCATATATGTAATATTTTATTTTCTTTTTCTTTCTCAAATGAATTGTATGGAATAATGTGAGAGTAAAGTCATCCCAAAACACGCCTGCACACGGCTGGACTGGGCGGTGGCGCGCGGTCTCAGTTCGGTTCATCTTTTATTTTTTGTTTTTTTTTTTTTTGGTTGACTTAAGCTTGTCTTGAAAAAATTCTATGGACTATTCAAGAGCCACTCCTCCCTAAGGTCCAATGACTAACTCAAAATCTAATAATTGGACCTTATCTGTATTTTGGCTGAGACAGCTTGCTATCATCTATATATGGAAGGCGTATGAAGTTAAATAAGAGACTATTACTATTTGGATTATCTTCAGCTTTATATATTCTTTTATTGAATTTTTGAAAGCCTACTGGATTCAATTTGCACCATCCTGAAAAATATGCCGCGGAATAGACGATGATCGTTGTATTATTAGAAGGGAACTAATTTTCAAATATTTGTGATATAAATTATTTTACAATAATATTTTACTAAAAAAAATATAGATTGATTATTATTATTATTATTATTATTATTATTATTATGAATCTGGGTCCGGAAGGACGGATCACTCATGTTTTCTTAACAGGTGAGGATGGATTCTAGATGGATTAACCTTTGCGCTAATATTTGTCCTCATTTAATTAGTATAGAAATTTGTGCGGCATGTAAAAATTATAGTTAAAAATTATAAATTAAATTAAATAAATAAAAATATAAAAAAAAAATAAAAATAATTATATGTAATGACGCGGAGAGAGGGAGAGGGGCAGAGAAGGGGAAAAGGGCACGGATGAAGAAGGCAGGGGAAGAAGCGAACTGAACTGCTGACAGGAAGTAGATAGATGCGAGGATAAGGGTTGGGTTGTCAGAAGCACTCCGGCTGGGCTAGACCAAAGGGCCACAGGTTGCTGGGACCAGCCTTCCATTGTGGCCCAAATGGACAGCCTAGCAGGAGATGAGATGCCGGTCCACCAAGCCCATTAGATCAAGTAGTTTCTCCTATTTTACCATATAGATACATAATTATAATTAAGTCCTAGGCAATAGCATATACATAGCAGATGGAGCCAACTGTAAGGGCATGAATGGAAATTACTATTTTCTTCTCCTCCAATTCTCTCCTCTTACCTTCTCTTCTTTCCTCTCACCTTCTCTATTCTTCCCTCCTCACCTCTGTTTCCCATTCCTTACTGGATCGATAGTTAGCTTGGGCGATCATCATTTCCTCGGTGACTCAGAGCAAAGTCATCATCATCCACCAGGGGACCAGGATCGTTACAAATTGGTATCAGACCAAGTTCCAATCCCAGGGGCGATCGGAAGGAACTCCCAGTCGATCCGGACCGAGAGGTCTGCGGAGCCAACAGAGGAGTGAGCAGCCCGCTATCCAATTCCGACCTTCTGTTGGATCAGGATCACAAGGGTTAACCACCTGGTAGGAGAAGAGGAGCATCGAAGGCCTCCGCTGAGCATCATCGGCCAAGGGTCATCGAGAGGCACACTACAAGCAACATAGCTGGTAATTGAGCTTCTCACTAAATTCAAGCCGTCATTGGGGCGAGTAGGAAAAATTGATTCAAATTTCTCAGTAAAACCGCTATAGCCATGGCGGAGGGCACTAGGCTCAGGGTGCTCGATGAGCACGTGCAGTCCTTAGAGCATCGATTGCAAGAATTAACGACCGGAAGCAACAAGAAGTTCGAGGAGCTCTATTCTCAGATGGAGATGTTGCAGGCGAGAAGGGCTAAGCCACTACGAAGCTTTGCGCCAGGACTCAGCCCGCACCACGAAGAAGCTCGAGCAATTGATGGAACTATTAGCCAACTCACAGCCCTCACTATCCTCCAGGGTGACGGTCAGGTCCACCATACAGGAGGAGAGAGGTATATTACCAACCCCCTCAATTGCAGTTAGTAAAGATGAAGTAAATTCATTCCCGAGTCATGGTAGGGGTAGTAATCATTTCCCGCTTCCGAGAATAGAATTTCCAGTATTTAGCGGAGATAATCCTAGGAGTTGGATTAGAAAATGTGAACGGTACTTTGAGATATTTGGGGTAAAGGAACAGGAAAAGGTAGAGCTTGCCTCTATGCACATGGAACCCAGAGCGGACACTTGGTTCTATGGTTATCTTGCCGAGAAGGGGGCGGTGAATTGAGAAGTATTCTTCCAGGATGTATGTCAACGGTTTGATTCCAATGAGCTGAAGGACGTGGTGGAAGAATTCAATAAGTTAACACGGCATGGGACAGTCGAAGAGTATCAAGAATAATTCGAGGATCTCAGATCAAGGCTGCTCAGCACTCACTCCCGATTTGCTCCCGAATATTTTTTATCCGGCTTCCTGAGTGGACTGAAGGAAGAAGTGTGAACGACGGTCAAAATGATGCAACCCAGTTCCCTGGCTCAAGCATTTGAATTGGCAAGGCTGCAAGAACAAACCGTAGGGGCTATGATGAAGAGGGTCAAGATGTTGTTCAGGAATCAAGGGGGTCCGATCTCGACCAACAACTACAAGGGTAATAGTTCGGCAACACCAGTTAGAACTACTGACGCCGCTAGGAACTTCACCAACAGAGTTGCGGCTGAGAGATCACCTACCAACAGACAACTCATAGAGCACCGGAGAGCGGCTGGATTATGCTTCAAGTGTGGCGACAAATATCCATTTGGACATCAATGTAAACAGCAAGCAATGAATACTATGAATGCAGTGAAGGAGATAGTAGAAGTTTATGATGAAGAGAGCCTTAAGGAAATGGCTGAAATAGAAGAACAGGAGGAAGTCAAGGCTCACATAGCGTCCGCCCCTCCCTTGCTGGTGACAGTGGCAAACGGGCAAAAAGTAATGAGCAAGTTAAAATGCCTAAGTTTTCAGTAGAGGATGCAAGAAGATAGTTACACTGCAGACCTGCGCGTGATCCGATTGGAGGGGTCAAGTATGATACTGGGAATTGATTGGCTCAAGATTCACGGACCCATCTCCTTTGATTACGATCACTACACAGTGACAATTGCAAAGGAGGGAAAAAAAGTGGAACCCAAGGGACTGGTGGAGAAGGCACGAATCCAAGGGCTCACAGCCAATCAATGGCAGCAAGAGCTGCTAGCAGGAAACTGCAGCTCTATAGCCCAGATAATGAGACTAGAGGAGTCTCCACAAATGCCCATACCTGACATCATACAAGTGGTTCTGCAGAAATTTGATGAGGTGTTCCGAGAGCCCCCTGGACTGCCCCCAACAAGAAGCCAAGACCATAGAATACCTCTTCAAGCTGGGGCTCAACCTGTCAATATTCGACCATACCGGTGCTCCTATGAGCAAAAGAACGAAATGGAGAGATTGATTAAAGAAATGTTAGTTACCTCGGTGATCAAGCCAAGTACCAGTCCGTATGCATCACCAGTCCTATTGGTCAAAAAGAAGGATGGAAGTTGGCGTTTCTGCGTTGATTACCGGCAGTTAAACAAGCTCACGATCAAGAATAAGTACCCAATTCCGATAATCGAAGAATTATTAGACGAGTTGGGGGGTTCCAAGTATTTTCCAAGGTGGATCTGAGGTCAGGCTACCATCAGATACGGATGCACCCACAAGATATTTCCAAGACGGCATTCAAAACTCATTTGGGGCATTATAAGTTCCGGGTTATGCCGTTTGGACTGACTAACGCGCCGGCGACATTCCAGGCCACTATGAATGAGATCTTCGCACCCCTCCTCCGAAAGTATGTGCTCATCTTCTTTGATGATATCTTAATTTATAGTCGCACATTAGAAGATCACAAGAGACATTTAGAAGTTGCGCTGGATATCTTAAGAAATAATCAGCTCTTTGCTAGAAGATTAAAGTGCTTCTTTGGGCAGCAAAGGATAGAGTATCTGGGGCATATACTTACACATGAGGGAATAGCTACGGACCCAAGCAAGATCAAAGCAATGCAACAGTGGCCCACACCAGCCTCAACCAAGGGATTAAGGGGATTCCTCGGATTAACCGGGTACTATAGAAAGTTTATAAAAAGCTATGGAACTATCAGTAAGCCCCTAACAGACTTATTAAAAAAAAAAGGGTTCCAGTGGAGTGAAGCAGCCCAAAAGGCATTTGAGGAGTTGAAGAAAGTAATCACAGAGGCTCCTGTATTGGCTATGCCGGATTACCACAAACCTTTCGTGATAGAAACCGATGCATGTGATCGAGGGGTAGGAGCAGTTCTCACACAAGAAGGCAAGCCGATCGCCTTCTTGAGCAAGGCCATAAGTCCGAGGAACCTGGGATGATCAACTTACGAAAGAGAGTTTTTAGCAATATTAATGGCGGTCGCTAAGTGAAGACATTACCTCAGCCTGAAACAGTTTATAATCAGGAAGGATCACGAGAGCTTGAAACACCTGCTGGAGCAGAGAATTTCCACCGCAATCCAGCAAAGAGGGATGCTCAAACTGCATGGCCTAGATTACGTAATACAGTACAAGAAAGGAAGGGAGAACTGAGTGGCCAATGCACTGTCCCGCAGAGGAATAGAGGAAGGGAGTAGTCAAGCCATCTCAGCGGCCATTCTAGAATGGGCAACAGAAATTCTCACTAGCTACCAGGGAGACGAGGTGTGCCAAAGGTTAATAACACAACTGATTCTGAAGTCGGAGGAGTCAACACCCTACAGCTACAATCAAGGACTGATCCGATATAAAGGAAGGATATACATAGGGGCGGGAGGAGATGTCAGGAAAAAAATATTGGATCAGATGCATAGCTCAGCATTAGGGGGTCACGCCGGGCGACAGAACACTTACAAACGAGTCAAGCAGACATTTTATTGGCCGGGGCTCAAGAGCGAGGTAGAAGAAATGGTGAGAGGTTGTATGGTTTGCATCCAAAACAAGTCTGACAACCAACCCTACGCCGGGCTATTACAACCCTTACCGATACCCCAGCACCTATGGCAAGAAGTCGGGAAGGACTTTATAGATGGACTTCCAAAACCTGAGGGTAAGGATTCGATAATGGTCGTGATTGACCGATTCACTAAATACGGCCATTTCATTCCGCTAACCCACTCATATACAGCCAAGGAAGTAGCCAAGGCCTTCTTCGACACAATCTACAAACTGCATGGGCTACCAGAGAGGATAGTTTCAGACAGAGACAAGCTATTTACCAGCGGAATGCAGAATGAGTTGTTCAAAATACTGGGGACCAAGTTACATATGAGTTCCGCGTACCACCCCCAGTCCGATGGACAGATGGAAAGACTCAACCGCTGCCTGGAAACTTACCTCCGCTGCATGTGCTCCCAACATCCCCAAAAATGGCATCGTTGGATCACCCATGCAGCATGGTGGTACAACACCAACTTCCACTCATCTTTGGGGACAACTCCGTATCGGGCTCTCTACGGCCAAGAACCATCCACTTATGTCACGGCCAACATGAGAGTAAGCTCAATGCCAGAGGTACAAGAATGGGGCAAAGAAAGGGAGAGGATCAACCGGGACCTCAAGGAGAACCTACTGAAGGCCCAGAACAGAATGAAGCAGTTCACCGACTGTCATCGGATCGACAGGGAGTTCAAAGTAGGGGACTTGGTGTTTTTAAAGCTGCAGCCGTACCGGCAACATATGGTGGCAGAAAGGAGAAACCTCAAGCTCTCACCCCGCTACTTTGGCCCTTTTGAAATAATAGAAAGGATCGGACAGGTGGCATACTGGTTAAGGCTGCCGGAGGGGTCTCGCATACACCCTGTCTTCCACGTTTCCTTGCTTAAAAGGAGTCCCCCAGAGGGGCAACTGACCGTGCCTGCCATACCACCCACCAAAGAAGGAGATCAGCCCCCAACCATACCTAAGAAGGTTCTCGATCGGCGCTTGGTGAGGTGCGGACATAAAGCAGTATCACAAGTGTTGGTTCGTTGGAGCAACCTATCAGAGAATCAAGCGACTTGGGAGGACTATTGGTCTCTCAAGACACAATTTCCCGATTTCGATCCTTGAGGACAAGGATCGTTTCGATGAGGGAAGGGGTCGTAATGACTGGGAGAGAGGGAGAGGGGCAGAGAAGGGGAAAAGGACACGGATGAAGAAGGCAGGGTAAGGAGCGAACTGAACTGCTGGCAGGAAGTAGAT
Source organism: Tillandsia leiboldiana (assembly GCA_029204045.2). Classification (NCBI taxonomy): domain Eukaryota; kingdom Viridiplantae; phylum Streptophyta; class Magnoliopsida; order Poales; family Bromeliaceae; genus Tillandsia; species Tillandsia leiboldiana. Next base: position 4,315,777 of record CM055069.1, on the reverse strand, counting down.
AGATGCGAGGATAAGAGTTGGGTTGTCGAAAGCACTCCAGCTGGGCTAGACCAAAGGGCCACAGGTTGCTGGGACCAGCCTTCCATTGTAGCCCAAATGGACAGCCTAGTAGGAGATGTCGGTCCACCAAGCCCATTAGATCAAGTAGTTTCTCCTATTTTACCATATAAATACATAATTATAATTAAGTCCTAGGCAATAGCATATACATAGCAGAGGGAGCCAACGGTAAGGGCATGAATGGAAATTACTATTTTCTTCTCCTCCAATTCTCTCCTCTCACCTTCTCTATTCTTCCCTCCTCACCTCTGTTTCCCCTTCCTTACTGGATCGATAGTTAGCTTGGGCGATCATCATTTCCTCGGTGACTCAGAGCAAGGTCATCATCATCCACCGGGGGATCAGGATCGTTACATTATATTTGATTGGTTAATGTTATAAATAATATATTAAAAATTAATAAATACAAGAATATAAGGGTGAGAGAAAAAAATAATGATAATCATCTTTTTCCTATTGCACTATTCATGTAATCACATAAAAGTTAAAAAGAAATTAAAAAAATCTTAAAAATGCTCTTTTTTTTTTTTTCCTCTAAAGTCAATCGAAATCAGATTAAATTAAACCAAAATCAACACTAAATCCGAAAGCGAATGCAGTGGCTCGTGATCGCTATCAAAATTTTGATTGCTAGAATTGATGGGATCAAAATCGGAATTGGAATCGAGATTGTTGAGGAGATGGTGGGAACGATCAAAATAAGGGATTCAGATGTTGCAGGCGATTTTGAAAAGGGAAAGGGCCTGCTTGTGGCGCGAGTAAAAGGCGAAGGAGTCGGTGACGAAGCGAAGGAGGACAACGCAGCATCTATTTAGGTGGGGTGAGGTAAAGAAAAAGAGACGCCTTCTGTCGATTCGATAGAGAGGAGAAAGTAAGAAAAATAAAAAGATAAAGTATTTTATAAAAAAAATAAAATTAAATATTGTGTAGATGAGATGGGAGAAGGAGAGAAAGAGACGCATAAAAAAATAAAAAATTTTAAAAGTAGATATTTTAAAAATGTAAAAATAAAAAATAATAAATTTTGCTACTCTCAAATAAAAAAAAATACAGCCACCTCATATTTATTTATAAAAAATCATGTAAGATGGAGGAAGACGATTTCAAAATAAATTATTATTATTATTATTATTATTATTTATTTCGAGTCTTTTTTATAAGAGGATTGCTATATGTACACCCCGAAAGGATGTACATCCTACATCTCCACCCCTTTAAGGGTGGCGATATTTTTTAGGGGTCACATCAAGTGACACCTCATCACATCCCCACCCTTAGATGGGTGGGGGTGTGAGATGTACACCTCTTACGGGTGCACACTTTTAGAGTTTCCCCTGAAAAAAAATCACGTTTAGGAATTGAGAAGTGCTAGGTGTACACCCCAAATGGGGTGTACATCCTACACCCACCCCATCTTAGGGCGGGTATTCATCCACTCGTCACATCGATGTGACGAGTGAAATTTACCCACCCCAGGATGGAGTGGGTGTAGGATGTATACCCCATTCGGGGGTGTACATCTAGCATTTTCCTTAGGAATTATCCTTTTTTTCGTTTTTTTTTTAAGTTGGTTTGTAGGTCCAATACTGAGAACCTTCTAGAAACACTCCGAATATTTTATCAAGGAGCCGAGCTAAAATACGTCCTATTATTTGTTATCACGTGAAAAAGTTAAAAACTAAAAATATTTAAGCTATAATAATAGCATTTTAAAATGAGTACTTAAAAATTTAAAAACAAAATAAATTCTCATGTACATTGTAAGAGCAAGAAGAAAGACACGGGTCAACAGCTTAATTAAGTAGTGGTGGATAAGATAGGACTTATTGATGTAAATTGTGGTACTAAAATGTTAAAAACAAAATTAAAAATGATTATAAAGTAAATAAATCTTAAATGTAGGATAAAAAATTTAAAATATACAAATTTAAGTAAAAAAAAAATTATAGAAAAAAAAAATTAGGAATGAGAAAAAAAATTTCAATAAATGAAAAAAAGAGAATACAATAATGATCTTGCTGTAAGAAAATAGGGTTGTAAGTGCGGTTCTTAGTTATTGTAGAGGCGGTTTAAACCGCCTCTACGATTCGTAGAGACGATTCCTATATCTATAGAGACGGCTTAAATCGTCTCTACAATCATTATTACGCATAAACAGCATAGATGGTTTCAACCGTCTCTATCTTACAAATATAACACAATATAATATTAACATTTATTTTTATCTAATTAACAATACACAAAAATTATTATTTAATAAAAAAGATATATTAACAATACGAATAATTCTCAACAAATAAAAAATAATAATTTTTTAACACGTAATTCAAGACACAATTTTATTTTACATATATCCAATAGTAGCAACATAATATATATGTGATCCAAAACACAATCTCATTCGATATATATCTAATAGTAGCAGCATAACATGTGATGCAAAACACAATCCCATTTAATATATATCCAATAGTAACAACACACAAAAAAAAAAAAAAAAAAAAATAGTTATAAAGATAGTTAACATTTGAAATTTCAAACATTCGATAGTTTTCTTCACTTTTAGATTCATACTTGCATTCGATAATTGATAATTTGGAGAGAATGCATCAATCAAATTAGTATTGTCACTCACAACCTATAAAAATATCAAATAATATAAAAATTATTATTTATACTAAAATACGAAATTATTCAAATATATTATTAGCTATTAAATTGATATATTTGAGAATTAGGATCTCTAACTGACAGTAGTGATTTTATACTATCCATTTGTAAGAAACATTCTTCCATTTTGTTTTTTATTTGTTCTGATTCCCATTTGAGTCTTTCGACCTTCTCTGATCGGCTCCTACTTTATTCGCTCATGGTTGGCAAATTCACATGCTTCGCACCATAAGGGCCTGTTTGGTAAGGGGGATAAGGGGGGAATACCCCCTTATCCCCGTGTCCATACCCAAACGGGGACAGAATGTTCCGGAATCCAAGTTCTAAGCTACTTGGAATAGCGGGTATGGATTCGGGAATTCAAATTCCAGTAAAATGGTGGAATTAGAGGAATAGCATTGTTGGAGCGGGGTTCGAGGCAACCTTTTTCTTGCTTGTCTCTTCTCCCCAACCGCACCCCTTCATCACCCTCTTCCGAAATACCCTCTTCTTGCTTTACTCTTCTCCCCAACCGCACCCATCTTCATCACCATCTTGATCTCTCCGATCTCCGATCTCCTCGCGGCCCCCCTCTCCGATCTCCGATCTCCGATCTCCGATCTCCTTCTCCGCAGCCGCGGCCCCCTCTGTGGCACCTTCTCCTTGCCGCGGCACCCTCTGCGGCTACCCCCTCCGATCTCCGATCTCCGATCTCCGATCTCCGATCTTCTTCTCCGATCTCCTTCTCCGCGCCGCGCCCCTCTGCGCCCCTCTCCGCGCCCCTCTGCGGCCCCTCTGCGCCCCTCTCCGCGCCCCTCTGCGCCCCTCCCTCGCGGCCCCTCTGCGGCACCCTCTGCGGCTACCCCCTCCGATCTCCCTCTGCGGCCCCTCTGCGCCCCTCTCCGCGCCCCTCTGCGGCCCCTCGCGGCACCTTCTCCGCAGCCGCGGCCCCCTCTGCGGCACCTTCTCCTTGCCGCGGCACCCCCTGCGGCTACCCCCTCCGATCTCCCTCGCGGCCCCTCTGCGGCTACCCCCTCCGATCTCCCTCTGCGCCCCTCTCCGTGCCGCGCCCCTCTGCGCCCCTCTCCGTGCCGCGCCCCTCTGCGCCCCCCTCCGCGCCCCTCTGCGGCACCCCCTCCGCGCCGCGCCCCTCTGCGCCCCTCTCCGCGCCCCTCTGCGGCCCCTCTGCGCCCCTCCCTCGCGGCCCCCTCTGCGCCCCTCTCCGCGCCCCTCTGCGGCACCCCCTCCGCGCCGCGCCCCTCTGCGCCCCTCTCCGCGCCCCCTCTGCGGCCCCTCTGCGCCCCTCCCTCGCGGCCCCCGCTGCGCCCCTCCCTCTGCGGCCCCCTGTGCGCCCCTCCCTCTGCGTCCCTTCTGCGGCCCCCTCTGCGCCCCTCCCTCGCGGCCCCCTCTGCGCCCCTCTCCGCGCCCCTCTGCGGCCCCTCTGCGCCCCTCCCTCGCGGCCCCCTCTGCGCCCCTCTCCGCGCCCCTCTGCGGCCCCTCGCGGCACCTTCTCCGCAGCCGCGGCCCCCTCTGCGGCACCTTCTCCTTGCCGCGGCCCCTTCTGCGGCACCTTCTCCTTGCCGCGGCACCCTCTGCGGCTACCCCCTCCGATCTCCCTCGCGGCCCCTCTGCGGCAACCTCTCCGCTGCGTCCTCTCTCCGCGTCGCCACCCCCTCTGCGGCCCCTCTTGCTTCTTAACAGGTTGTGATTCTTTTTCACAAAGGTATGCCCCCCTATCAGTGCCTTATTCAGTGCTTCGATTCAATATTGTTTTATCAGTGCCTTATTCAGTGCCCCCCTATCAGTGCCTTACTCAGTGCCTTATTCAGTGCTTCTTATAATGTTGATGGCATAATGTGTGCATGTCATTGCCATAATATGTGCTGGTTCTCATGTTATTGCCAATTTGGTAGATTTGCCTATTAGCACTGTGTTCCAATGTTGTTGCATTTCATTGGCATGAACTATGGTTGGGCGTTGGTTGTCACCTAGTTGGCAGCATATGTGATGTTTGTGTGTATGAGGCCTATTCCCTGTTGCCATTTTTTTGACAAGTGTGAGTATGCAGTCTATCCCCTGTAGCTTCAGATATGGACGATGATGATGATTGCCATAGGTATCTGATGGATTGGCATGTAATTACTGCACCCCCATACCAATTGGCAATCATTTGAGTCAAAATATATTTTATAAAAATTATTTAAAAACGGGTGATAGGCATTATACACACGAACAACACTTAATTGCAACATGGTGACAACCAGCACACATTAAAGGACGATGATGACGATTGCCACAAGTATCAGATGGACGGCCACTGGCTTATAAAGCCAATGCTACCCCATACTATGTGGCAATCAAGTGAGTCCAATACTTAATTACAATTTCCCTCTATTTCTACTTTATTTATTAGTATCAATGTGGCTTCAAATAAATTATATAACTCTTATTCCAGATGCGTCCATTCAAGAAACACGGTAAGCATCAAGCAAGAAAAAGTGTGGCTTTCGACCCACTTTCTAATTTCGTAGCATCTGAGGAGGGTCCTTGTGGGCAGCGTGCCCAACCTCAGACCCGAACACATAATTGGAGTGATAATATGGACACAATATTCATGTCTTTGCTCATTGAAGAGCATACACTCGGGAATTATGTGAATGGGTCGTTCACTACAGTAGCGTGGGTTCGAATCAATGCGGCATTCAATGCTAGGACCAATTTACAACTCAAGAAGGACCAATTAAAAAATCGGCTAAAAGTTTTAAAACGGACATTCACTCTGTATAACTATTTAGCCAACAAGAGTGGATGGGGTTGGGATTGTATCCACAATATCTCGACACCTGGTGATCCAGCCGACTGGGATGATGTGATAGCGGTATTGACCCTATCTTCAAAATCTAAAAATTTGTTCGACACAATTGTTTCGCGTAATATATGATTAATTGACATTATACATATCTTATTCCTATTCAACAGGGAAATCCATCATATGCAAGATGTCGAGATAGGCCATTTCCGCTATATAAGGATCTAGAATTCTTGACAGAAAAAACCACGGCCACTGGCCGATATGGATATGCATCCACTATGCCTGCAACCCACACTGTTGAGAGTTCATCCTCATCGTCCCCTGGTGAGGATGATACAAATCTTGGAATAAGAATGTCGGGTTTTAATATCTCACAAAATCAATTTGAAGCAGGTGCTTCTGCAGCCCCTCAATATGCAAATACAGGGGCGACACAAACCTCCGACTATCCATCTTCAACTCCTGACATCCCCAATGTCGGAGGTACTGCAAGCGGGAGCGGGCATAGCTCAGGAAGCAAACGACCACGCTCTCCACCACCTACAAACCCTCAACCCAAACCTACCGCGTCCTCTGGGGGACGCCGCCGCAAACCAGAAGCTAGTATTAGTGTATTATCTGAACTTGTTGATCTAGGCAAGCAAAAACTTGAACTGGCACGTGAAATGTATCAATATGAAAAGGACTGCAAAAGTAGTATTCCAACAATTTCCATTTGCATGAGCCGAGTCTATGCGATGCCAGGCATGACTACAGAAAAAGCACTGTATGTCGGGGATGCACTCAAAGATCTTAATAATCGTGAACTGTTTATGACAATGAACGACGAGATGGCAATAGCGTGGGTTGAGCGTCAAGTGTCAATGCAATCGTCTGTATATAGGCCATTTTTTCCTGGACATTAGTTTTTGTTTTTAATGTGTATGACTTTGTTTGAATGCTGTTAGATTTACTTTTGAATCATCATGTAATATGCTCATAAGACATTTCAATTATGTTTGAATGCTGTTAGATGTTCTCTTTAATCATCGACTATATTAACAAGCATGCTTGAATTATTGTTATATTACAACGTCATATGTTGCGCTTGTCAATGTTGAATATATATTGTACTTACAGCATTAATGGGTGATACGAATCATGGTCATGTGTTTTCCTCCAAAATCAATACCATAATAAGGGAGCTTTTAGATGATGATGACGACTATTGGGATGAGGTATTAGCGATGTTGGTTGAGGAAGGTTACTTTACATCTACCCATACTGTCGACAAGCAACCGTGTCGAACCCGCCCATTCACAGGGCACCAGGTGATATGTGATATATTGAATGGCCATCCAGATCGTGGGTACGACCAGTTTCGAATGCGAACAACGACTTTCATCGCACTTCGCGATGAGCTAGTCCAAAAGGGATTGTTACAAAACACACGCCATATGACAATTGAGGAACAGTTGGGAATTTTTATGTTTTGTGTTGGACATGGGGTGGCTAATAGGGTAATCGCTGAAACATTTCAACATTCGGGTGAAACTATCAGTCGACATTTCAACAATGTGCTTCGGGCGATTGTGATGTTGAAAGACGATTACATAACAATTCCGGCGAATAATGTGTCGGTGCATGTCCGGATTAGAGATAATGTCAATTTTCACCCATTCAAGGTATGTATGCTTTTATATTTTTTACTTCACTTATTTATATGTCACCAGTGTTCATTATAATAATTGCATGCATGTTGTTTCATGTTTATTGCCAGAATGCAATTGGTGCAATAGATGGGACACATCTTCCGGTGGTTGTCAGCAAGAGCAAGCAACCGAGATTCCAGAATCGCAAAGGATTTACTTCGCAAAACATGATGGCTGCAGTATCCTTTGATCACAACTTTCTATTTGTCTGCACTGGTTGGGAGGGATCTGCAGCTGACATGAGAGTACTCCGTTGGGCATGCGAAACTGGAGGATTCACTGTGCCTGAAGGTATATTGTACACAGAATTTTTTATTTTGCATTTCTTTATTGATGGGGAATATAGATTTTAACATTGTAAATGTTGTGTAAAATTTATAGGCAAATATTATTTGGTAGATTCTGGCTATGCAAATACACACAGATTTCTTGCACCATATCGGGGGGAGCGTTACCATATTAGCCAATTTCAGGGAAGCACAGGGGTTCGCACTCATAGTAGTCCGCGCGACCTATATAATCATCGACATGCACAGTTGAGAAATGTGGTGGAGAAAACATTCGGTATTTTAAAAAAACGATTCAAGATCTTGACTGTTGCAACACCCTTTCCATATAAAGTCCAATGCCAGATTGCGATGGCATGTTGTGTTATACATAATTTTATTCGACGACACTCCGGTGCGAATGCCATATTTAACGATGTGATAGAGGAAGAACCAAATGCAGAATTAGATGTCGAGGAAACGGTTCATAGTGTTGGTACTACTGAGTCAAACAGAGGCGACGCGTTGCGCACAATTATAAAAGACGAGTTATGGAATAATCGCAGTTAGTTATATATTTGATTGCAATGTAAGAAATGTGTAATATATGTGATTGAACTGAATTATGATTACTTATGTAAAGGATTCTTCTTATATGTGTATTGAACTGAATTATGATTACAATGGGATTGTATGTATTGGACTTTTTCTTATGTGTATTGAACTGAATTATCATTACAATGGGATTGTATGTAATGGACTTTTCTGATGTGTATTGAACTGAAATATGATTACAATGGGATTGTATGTAAATGAGTTATTATTTTCTGATCTTTATGACCATAATGGACTGAATTGTATGTGATTGAATATGCTAATTATTATGTTGGTCCTATAAATGGGGCAATATTAAAATAGTATAAAATTATTTACAAATATTTAAGAATGATACAAAATTTTTAAAAGAAAAAATTAGAATTTGCTTATCTTTTGATTAATGGTTTTAAAATGATAAACAATCAAACATTTTAATATTTTAATATATAATTTTAAAAAATTTGTAAGTACTTTTATTTATTTATTATATATTTTTAAATATTTTTTACAAATTTAAATAATATTTTAAATTTATTATTAGGTTGTTTAATATAATTAATTATTTTATTTATAAATTATATCATAAAGGGCAAAATAGTCAATATACAAATTTATCACTTATCAATTCTTCTTATTCCTCTATACTCAACCAAACACAATTTTTACCAATTCTTCCTATTCTCCTTATTCCTATATAATTTACCAAACACAATTTACTTTAATTCCGGTATAACTCATAAAACGAACCAAACGCAAATTTACACCAATTCCAGCTAATACCAGAATCTATACCTATCGCCGGTATAACAAAATTTTCCAATTCCTGTTACCAAACGGAGCCTAAGAGTATGATTTTAGCATAGGTTCCAAATCTAAATCTTTCACACGTCCATTATACTCAGCACCCATAGCATTAAGAAATGCTTCATCCATCAGCTTATTTGTATTAGATTCAAAATCTTGAGAAAGTTCAACAAATTTTTTACGCGTTGTATTCTATTAAATATTTGAGAAAAAAATATTAGTATTCCACAAATCATATGAATATTAGATATAATGTTACAAAAGAAAATTGTAATTACCAAATTATTCTCCGCATCCTCATTTACGAAATTTATATTCATTCTTTTATGAGTCATCTCCCAAAAAATTAATCGATCCGATTTTTTGCTAAGAATAATTTTCTATAATTATAAATAATAACTTATAAATAATAGAAAAATATACAATATTATATAAAATAAAATAGATTTTAACATCAAACTCTTATCATTTTTTTTCACTTTCTTGCATAACTCTTTTCACTCGATGTGTTGGCCATTTTCACCTTCTTCGTAGAAATATAATTCACTTCACAAAGTTTCTATAAAAAAATATATATTAAAGTTAGAGATAAATAAACTAATATTGAAATAAATGGTATAAAAAAAAAAATTACCTTACTTTTCACGGTGCACCAATGCGCTACTAGACTAGTCCATTGATCCCGGATTACACCGAGAGGCACGTTGTTAACTATTTCTTAAATCGGTTTGTTAGTCGAAAAATATTCGAAAAATATTCGCATTTTAGTTCACTTTTATAGTCTCTTCACTTTTTGTTTAAAGATCCAATATCCAATGTCTTGTTTTCCAAGGATATCCAAATTTCGACTAATAAAATAAAAAGTTTAATATTAAAAGTCTATTCTAAATGTATAAATATAAAATTTTAAAATAAATAATATGTGCAAATAAAAGAATCTCAATATGTTTTAGTATTTTTTTCTTAAACATATTAAAAACTTGGTTATCACATCACAGAATGTTTAAAGGAGTAAAAATTTTATTCTTCGCGACAACACCCAAAAATGATCCAATGATAGATCCCGCATAAATACAAGAAATCCCATATTTATCTATTTTAATATCAATTCTCTCTCTTTCATATAGGTTCCATACATCTGCCAATGTTGTACGCCCTCGTTTCTTACGTCGATTTTTATCGACACCTGAAAATAAACTTAAATTTGTTAATTTAAATACAAACTTAAGTTTATATACAAGATAATCAAATAATAGTTTTGCTTATCAATGATCCAAAAAAATTTGATTACTATTTTCAAGTTCAATATTACTTGAATCGATAGGAGGTTCTGAGGAAGATGGCAGGTGCTCCTCTTATGTTTGTTCTTGAATTTGAAACTTATTTTGAAAGGTAAAATTAATTATATTACAATTGTGTAATCTTCTTGAACTTGAGGTCATTTTTAATTCTCGTACAAACCCATGCGAAATTAATTTGCATATGCAAAGGTTGAGAAGTTGAAGGATTGTCAACGGTAGCGAAATTAATTTGCATATGCAAAGGTTGAGAAGTTGAAGGATTGTCAACGGTATTATTTGAGAAAGTTAAAAAATAAGTGTTCCTCTCCGTGATAATTTCATCTAGTATATTCTTTTAAAATACCATCACATATGAAGTGTATTTTCGCATTCTTATATGTTTATAATGAGCAATTAACACAACGTATACAATGTCATATTATTTTGTCATTATAGAATATAACTTATCTAATCTTCAAACTGAATAAGAAGTAGAAGACAATCTCAATCTCAACCGGCCCACGAGTAATTTCTTTCTTCACTTGCTATCTCTAATAAAAAACAACTTAGGAAAAAAATTGGAGAAACCGGGAGAAATTAAAGTAAAAGCAGGAAAACAACTTAGGAAAAAAATTGGAGAAACCGGGAGAAATTAAAGTAAAAGCAGGAATTTAGAATTTTTTAAATTTTTTTATTAGAAAAGTTAATTATAATAATATAATAAAAAATATATATATACAAATTAGCTATACTAATTAATTCTTATGATACAATAAGAATATATATAGAAATGTACAGTATAAACTAAATTAATTCACGCATTTCAATTAATTATTTTTTTTAAAAAATAAAAAAAATAAAAAATTGATCTAATTTTATTTTTAAATTTGTGGAATAATAAATTGAATTGAATTGAATTGATTTTCTAAAAAAATCGGTTAACTGATTTTTTAAAAATAAAAATAGAAATACAATTTTGACCTAAAATTTTTTTAAATAAAATGTTAGAATAATAAATCGAATTGAATCAATTTTATAAAAAAATCTTATTTTTTGATTTGATTTTTGTACTCGACTAAAAATCTGTATTTATAGATTATTTTTTTTTTATGTTAATTTTTTTTCACCTCTAACACAATAATGGCCGTGTCACCAGATATTTCAAAAATCTATACCTCTATATTATTCCTCTTATTTTACTGCCACGTGGCAAAATATTAGAGATTAGAAAGGTTCAATTTTTTTTTTTCATTTATTAGCATTACAAACTTAATTATTGTCTCCATAGTTTGAGTTTTTTTTTTTTACGAGTTATTTACTCTCTCTTTTATTTCTTACATCACAACCCCTCATCTTCCCAACCTCTCCTTCATATTAATTTTCATACAACCCCTCATCTTCCCAACCTCTCCTTTATTATTATTATTTTTTTTACGAGTTATTTACTCTCTCTTTTATTTCTTACATCACAACCCTTCATCTTCCCAATCTCTCCTTCATATTAATTCTCATGTTTTTAGATGAGTGGCGCATTCTCCATAGTTTGAGATTTTTTTTTTTTTTTTTACCAGTTGTTTACTTTCTTTTTTATTTCTTACATCACAACTCCTCATCTTTCTAATATCTCCTCATTGTAAGGTAAATGGTGAGTTCTTTTACGTTAACTTGGTTTGTAGTTTGTAATATTCATATTGTATTTTCTTTCTATTTTTTTTTTTTTTTTCTTTGTGAGAAATTACAATCAAATTTTACTAATTTTTTTGATTTCTTTTTATTTTCTTTTTTGTTATAATTATGCAGAGAAAGAACATGCGGAGACCGCGAGGATCAAAAAGAAATATTGATAGATATTTGTAAGAGTTTCATTTTTTTGTCATTTTGATTTATCCTAATGTTTTTTCTTTATCACATTGTTTTTTATTTTTGTTAAATTTTCCTTAATTATTTTTTTGATTATTTTATTTTTTTAAATTTTAATTATATTATATTAATCCTCAATAATATCATATAACACTTGCTACAATCGCTATATATTTCACCCCTTATTTTTCTTCTAGCTGAATAAATTATAAGACGTACGTGTCCTATGGTAAATTTGCAATGAATTTTTACATTAAAAAAAAGTCATTTAAATATTTTACATCAAATAAATTATACATTATTTTATTTTAAAATATTAATCTTTCTAATTTTTTTTTTTTGTGAAAAATTACAATCAAATTTGACTAATTTGTTTAACTTTTTTTTTTGTTATACTTATACAGAGAAGAAACGTGCGAAGGCCGTGAGAATTAGAAAGAAATACGCATATAGAATTTCTGTTTGGATTTCAATTTTTCTTTGTTCTAGGGTTTGTTTCTTGATTACATTATTGTTTATTTTTGCTGGATTTTATTTAATTGTTCTTTCGATTATTCTATTTTATTTTTAATTTTATTTTTTTTCCAATATTTTGATTTCAAGATTAGATTTTTCTACATGTGATTTATTTAATTATTCATTCATATTTGTTTATTGCAGTGTAAATAGCAATGAGTTTTTTTAAGTTAGAATATGTACTTGATTGTAGTTTGCAATATTTTTTTTTTTGATTAAACAGGGGTATACCCTATTTGATAAAAGGAGTAGAGATTACAGAGGGGCACTTCCCATGCCAATACAGGTGAGAAGTTTGATTGACACAGTATAAGCAACAACAGTAAATAGGCAACAACAAAATGAAAGGACTCAACAAACTACCGCAGAATAAAAGACCCAAGGATTACACAGACAAAACTAGTGGAACCAAACAACAGCTCCGACCACAACATCCCAATCTGCAACAGAAAGTGATAACGTATAGCAATAAAACCAGTCGTGGCTGAAGAAGACAGACCCTAGTCGCTGCCGCGAGAGGAGACCCAGTTGAGAAGAGAAGACCACCAAATAGATGATTCTGATTGTGCGAAGCAAGGAAGGGCAGTCCACCTACTAATTAGTCCCAGTTGCACCCGAATATCCTGCCAGGGAGAAGTAAAGCAGTCTCCACCTTAATTACCTTAAGAGCCAAAAACAGCTCCTCCTTGACAGCAAGTAGTCACTCTGTTTGGCTTCAAATTATTCCGGAATTCGCCTCAATGTAAGCCGGCCGCCAAAGGTTAACGAAGAGAAATACAAGTCCATGTGCGTTGATATCTCAATAACAATGCCCTGAGGGACTTGCTGTCATCAGATAAAAGTAGCAACCATACAAAGATAGTTAAAGATGCTGTCTTTTGCCCAGAATTGGATCCCTTTGACAGTGGTAGTGCAAAGCATAATCAAAATGCAAAAACATTAGACACTTCGTTAAACCCATTCAGAATGCATAAACTCGTAGAACGTCCACCGAGCAGAATTAGAGCCGCCTTCTCAGCCATAGCAAAATCTGATCAAGCCTCATCATCCTCATTAGTAGATAAAAACTGCCAATGGAGCAGTGGCTGTCCCAACGGAGTCATGCTGTCCCCTCGCCAAGAGAAGCAAGAGCGCAGTATTAGTTCCTGCATGAACCAGATGATATAATCCTAACAATCTATTGTAGCCCAAGTTGCCCATTTGTGTCATCGAAGCAGAGTGCAACAAGTAAACACCAGAGAAAGATGCTAGATGAAAGTTGAATGCCCTCAATCCTTCCTCTAAATTCTATAGATGCAGCCGTAGACGCCACATGAAGACGATAACAGCAGTAGCTCCTGTAGTAGCTGTTGAAGAGACCCCCGAGTGGAAGAAGCACCAAAAAACAAAGCCAAGACCGTGAAAAGTAGAAACGATGACTTCGCTCCCTCACACCCTGATTGTACAAACGAGCTATAGACAGTGAAACGTGCCCGGGATCCCCGAGTGATGAGTATGAAGCCCCGAAGATCATCCTAGAGCCAAAGTCCAAGTGTTGATGGTGTTATGAATTCTGAACGCGCAGGACGCACTCTGGGAAAAACTATTAGAGAAGATGCGCCTGTTGCGTTCAAGCCAAATCTCCCAACAGGTAGCGGCAAACAGGTGATCAAAGAGTCCTTTAGCTTGACCCGTCAAGGTCAACCTTGCTCCTTCCCATCTACTCGCGAAGTCCCCCGAGTAATAAAGAATCTTGTTACGAGTGGTAGGCCAGATCTGAAAAATCCCCTCCCAAAGCGACCTCGCAAATTTGCAATAGAAGAATAGGTGATCCAGATTTTCGTCGCTTGCCCCGCAGCCTATGCAGATTGATGGTCCTTGCCAACCTCTTCTCCTAAGCAACTCTGCCGTGAGTAGCCTGTACCTAGCCGTAATCCATAGGAAGATTTTAATCTTTAGCGGAATCCGAATACCCCACAGATGTCGAATCATGCTGTCATTCATCCCATCAAAGGCCATGAAATTGTAAGCATTCTTGACCGAGAAGGACCCGTTAGCGCTCCATTTCCAGGAAACCAAGTCGTCGGTGTTGGAGAAAATGAAGGTAGTGGTCTCAGCCTTTAGAAGAGGTAGTTCCCGCGTTGCCTCCGGACTAGTTTGCAATATTCATATTGTATTATTATTATTTTTTTTTATTTTTTTCTTTGTGAAAAAAATACAATCAAATTTGTTGTTTGATTTTTTTTTTTTTTTTTTTTTTTTTGCTATAATTATGCAGAGAAGAAACATGCGGATGCGCAAGAATTAAAAAGAAGTACTTAGATAAAATTTCTTAAGAGTTTCAATTTTTTTTTTTTTTTGATTTGTCTTGGGATTTATTTTTCTATGATATTGTTGTTTATTTTTGCTGTTATGTTTAATACTTAATTAATCAGAATTAGAATATATAGATGGTTTAGAAAAATTTAGTTAGTTATTGTGACAAATTTTGACGACTTATTATTCAAATCATCTATTTTTACTGCTCTTTCAATTGGTATTTATCGAGCATATTATTATAGTCGACGCGTTTGTATATTGTTTCTAATAACAATTCACTGAGATTTGAACTTCACACTAAAATATTTTGATATTTATAATTGTTTATATTTTATCGTTATTGATTCAAAATAGCTATCCGCCGCAACGCGCGGGTACCTTCACTAGTATAAAATTAAACGCTTAATAACCCACACAATATATATATATATATATATATATATATATATATATATATATATATATATATATATATATATATATATATATATATATATATATATATATATATATATATAGTGGAGGCTTGTCGGAGGCTTGTCGAATTTTTATCTCTACACTCGGGTATCGGATTTCAACATATGAGGACTCGATCGATATTTACTTTTCGCGAGGATCGTCGTTGTATTTTTATTGAAATTTTTGGAAATTACGTGGTATTTAATCATTTTCTGGACTGATTTGACAGTAGTTTGTGTTTGTGGGAATATTTGCTGTTTGGACCATATCTTTGTACCTATGAGGTGTTTTTGCTATGTCGACGCAGTCCCTCTGGCTGGGCCAGTTTTGACAGTCACGGACGCCCTACGTAAGTCCGGTCCTCCTTGGATGTAACGGCCGTAGGTGGGCGCAGGTTTGACTGGAGCAGACCCTTATGTGGAACCCAGACCGTACTATCAAGCTCCAAAAAGGGGTACCGCTATACTCTAAGGCCCCGTTTGGTTCGGGGATTAATTTCTGAGGTATAAATTTTTTTATACCTGGGATAGCTTGCTATTCCGGGATAAAGAAGTATAAAAGTTAAATTGCGTTTGGTTGAAAAGTTGGTATTCTCTGGAATAGCTAAAATAGTGTTTGGTTGAAATTATGGAATAGTGGAGGATAGTGAAAAAAGAAGATAGAATTTTTTTCAAAATGCCAACTTTGCCCTTATCTTTTTCTGTAGGAAAATGAATTTAAAAATTATATTTAATTTGAAGCAATTTAATTATAAGTAATAAATTATATACTACCTAAAAAAATAATAATTTTTATTTTATAGTATATTTTACTGCAAAATTTTAAAATGAAAGTGCAAATGAATTTTAAAAATTATAAATTTTAAATTATAAATTATAAATTTTAATTTTAATTATAAATTATAAATTATAAATTTTAATTTTATTTTAAAACTTTAATTTTAAATTTTAATTTTAAATTTTAATTTTAAATTTTAAATTTTAATTTTAAACTATAATTTTAATTTTTTATTTTCAAATTTTATTTTAAAATTTGAATTTTAAAAATTTAATTGTAAGTTACCAATCCAAACATTAAAAAAGGAAAATCCAAGCAGCAGTACCTTCTGAAGGAGCATCCCAACATTTGTATCAACATTTCTATCGGACACCATCATTAATTAATTATAGATAATGCAGTTTCACTCTTTTAAATATGTATAAATGGGTAGAACACTCTTTTAAATATACACAATTATATTGGCAATACTCATTGAATCATCCCAACATCTCTATCAGCAAGTTCAATGATAATGCAGTTTCACATAGCCTCAAGTTGTAAGTCAATCACATAGCCAAAAGCTGGAAGTAAAGGTGCAAACATTAAAATTCAAGACTTCACATAGCATTACATTGGAAATAAAGGTAAAGCAATAAAATACATAGTCACAAAATCACCAAACATTCAATTCAACTTTCTAACAACTCTAATTAGTACATTAATTAAAAAAGCATATATAAATTCGCCAAGTTCAATAAATGAAAAAAAAGTTTAAACATCATATCGAATTTGCTCTCCTATCTTCTATTCCACAGTTGCTCGGTGATCTTTGTGCGAAGGATGTCGCCTCGACGAGACTCATCATGGCCAACTAAATGTATCGGTTCATCATCTTGCTCATCAACAAAGTCTGGTTCCATTTGCATGTTGAAATACCTATCACCCCCTTGGTGTCTCTTGATGAAATTATGTATCACACAGCATGCAAGAGCAATACGACATTGCACTTTGTAAGGAAAAGGTGTTGCTTGGCGGAGGACCTTGAACCGCCTCTTGAGTATCCCAAAAGCTTTCTCAACAACATTCCGCAATTGGGCATGGCGATGATTATACAAATCTTTAGGTCCTCGATGCCTTCGGGTGTCACGCCCCGAGTCTAAAAATCAGGTCTGAAATTTTTTTTTTTTTTATGTTTAAACCAGAGTTTGCAAAACAGGCGTAACAGACCGCCACATATATAGGAAACCCTCTATTCCGCGAACAGAGACTCCCCTATATATGCACGGCTAGGCTAGTAATCAGCAACAGATATCTCAGTACAACTACTACTCTAGTCAGCAGAAATAATTCAAAATCAGTTATTTCATCAATATTTTAAATGTCTAAATCGAACAGAATTAGAATAAAATGCGGCAACCAAAAGTCTGCGTAAATCATCAAGGATCTCAATCATCTCTGTCTAGAATCATGGGGACAGCTCTATCGTGACAAGCTCACTGGATCGTCCCGACAACTCACCACCCGACGGACCTGCAACAGTCACCCGAGGGTGTGAGACACACCGGAGTGTATCCCAGTGGGCACGACGAGCCGAGGATCAGCTAATCGTACCTACTGGGTACTAAAATCTGCGGATAGTAAAGATCAATAGGAAAAGCTGGAATAACAATAAGGTCTACTGATAATCAACATAAGGAACAGTAGGTAAATAAATGCTAGAAATCAGGATATATCAGTGATAACAATCATAAGAACTGTAGATCACACATGTAGAAAATAAGAGATGTCTACCAAAAATCATATATAGAGAACTGCAAGTGATGAAAGCATGTCTACAGATGATCATACTAGAAATAAACTGAACAACAATACAAGAGTAATGCGTCAAAGGTAGAAACCCAAGTACCCAATCGTATGCCAATATTGGTCTCAGAGGACCTCAGGCAAAGCCACTCATCCGCACCCGATCCGCTGACATAACCCTGCACGTCACAGACGCCAAGCAGTCTCGATGCAAAAAGGGGCTCACGGGTCTATCACCAGACCACTTTACCGGCAAAGAACAAGCTCAACGGGGAGCGACCCCGGCCATGTTCGTGAAGAACAGCAGTGCATGGCAAATCATAATGCTCAATCTCACGGTCTAATGATCGGGTAGTCGGCAACATGCCGGAATCCCAACAGGGAATCATCAGTCTATCGATCAGGATCAATCAATCATGCATATCGAAATATCAAGCAACATCTCAAGTGTCAGGAATCAACGAGTAGAATCGAATCATGCAAATCTATGCACTGGAATATAAGAGCTGATGCACAAGTACATGCGATATGTCTAACGTAAATCAAGTACTGTCAGGAACAATCATAGGGCATGCCAATACAAATCATCAGGGATAATCTAGATAGAATCAGCAGATATATATATGACGAGTCTAAAAGAATCCATGTCTGTCACGAGGGATCACATGTGATATATAGATCAAATCAATCAACTAATAAACAGGTATATGAATCGATCAAGATCTATCAGGAGTAGTCATAGAGCATGTAGGTGTAAGTATTAGGGGTAGATGACAGGTCTAAAGAAATCCATATCAATCAGAAGGGTCACATGGCATATAGATCAAGTCATCATGTATAGTCAAGAACCACTGTACATGATATGTCTAAAAAATCGATAGTTGTCAAGTACAGGTCTAATCAAGTCAGTGTCAATCAGTGAAACCATGATATGTATATGGTATGTCTCATGAAGATCAAGGTCTATCAGAAATATAAAAACTGATAAACAGGTACGTAAGATATGTCTCACGTAGATCAAGATCTGTCAGGACTAATCACTAGAATCCACAGATAAGCTAACTAGGCAGGGAATCAAAAACAGGTGTCCGACTGGACTAAAGCAACCAGAGGGCCGAATAGATCAAGCCCGGACCGAAGGTAACCCACCTGAGTGTAGGCCGATCCACGAACTCCCGCACAGCTACTGGGAGGCTGGTGCTGAACAGCTGGGCCCTGTAACAGTAAATATGATCAGTAATAGACTCACACAACCCTTTCCCGACAACGTTACACTAACGGAACGTTTAAACGGGTCAAATCGGTCATTTTATCGATCGTCAACTGATTCCTGGTCAACGAGGACCATCGGAATCCAAATAAAATGGCCAGGTAGTGTTTGGGTGCTATCTAAGGTCAGCTAGGGTGACCATTTTGCATTTAAGTCCAACAGGTATCAAAATTTGCATAAATATCATTTCGTTATTACTGTTTTAGCTTGTTCTTAAGATCCGGGAATCCAAATGTGACTCCGTAAGTGCCAGCGTGTCACATTTGATGCGAGGAACCCCGTGCTCACAATCTTGGGTCAGCGCGAAACCCCAGGGCAAAGTTAGCCTTTTAACTCGCGATTTTGGACACAGTGTTTCGCCCCGTTCTTGCAATTCGGGACTCCGACGACGACACCGTAAATTCCAGCGGGTTCGTTACGTCGAGACGGAGCCCGTGCTCACGGGGTTTGGTCGACACGGATCCCGAGTTAAAAGTTGGCCCATACAGTTCTTTATGTCCATTTACAACTTTGATAACACTTAATATACTCTTGATTAAATTGAGCCCTAACAGGAGCATCATGTTCAGCAAGCATACAGGAGTGGAGGGCTCACCTGAGGGGTGCCGGAGGTCGGCCGGAAAGATGGCCGGAGCAAGGTAGTGCTCCAACAAGGCTCGGGTTGGCTTCTTCTCGGATCAACTCTGGCCCAGACCTGTACCAGAGGTAAGCACCAGGTTACTTGAGTCCCAGAAGAGGTTCGGTCCAGGTAGGGTCGAGTCCCGGCGGCCGGAGGGGCGGCGGCCGGAGCTAGAGCCCGGAATGATATTCTCGGGCACAAGGTAAGAGGCCAACAACAGAGCACTATCTTGCCAAAAGTAAAATGCTGGGAAGCTTAAACATGGCCTCAAGGTCTTACCTGTCAAGGTGCCCGGAGCCCAGACCGCCGGGGATCGCCGGAGCTCGAACCAATGCCCTCCTCGGGTGCAACTCTGGAGGTTCCCGGCGGCAGAGGAGCGCCGGCGAGGCGGCGCCGGAAAGGCTCGGTCAAGCTCGGAGGGGCTCTAATGGTGGATTCCGGCCGGCTGGGTTCCGGCCGGAGCAACCTGGATGGAAAGCTTCCACCCGGCGCCAGGAAGCTTCTGGTGGCAGTGGCCGCCGGTGGGAGGCAGCGGCGGCGCCGGACGGCGACGCGCGGCCGAGAAGCCAAGAATCGGGTTTCTAGGGCTCCTTTGCGCGGGCCCAATCTTGATCCGATCGTGATGGGACTTCGTGGAGAGGTTGCAGTCAACCAGGGGAGGAAGATCAACGGTGCTGATCTCCGGTTGAACGGCCGGATCACGGCGGCGCTGAAGATCGGCCGGAAAGACAATAATTTGATGGGACGGCTCCCGCCGGCGATCGGATCGGCGGCCGTGGCTCGGACTGCAACCGGAGGATCGCCTCGGTGTCAGGAACAAGGTGGTCGTGACCAAAAGCCCGAAAGAACAAAAGTGTTCCAAGACTTACCTTGGCCGGAAACCCGAGGAAGATGGGTTGGCCCGCGGCGACGCTGCGGCGACGGCTGGGGACCGGACCACCCCAGCTCGGTTGCGGCGTCCCAATGGAGTCTCCCAGACAGGGTCTTGACCTCCGAGAACCTCCCGAGAACCCTCCTCTTCCACCACCCGAGAACAAGGTGATCCTTGCTCCTCCCTTCCCCGGCGACGGGAGAGGCGGCGGCCGGTTCGGCTGGGTCCGAGGAGAGCGGCAGGGAAGAGGGATTTTGTTGCAACAGCGGCTGGGTGGCAGAGGGTTTAGGGTTCGTGAGGAACCCTAACTCGGTCGGAACCTATATATATAGGGTTTGTAAAATTGCAATGTAGTCCCTCTAGCCTTGGTGTTTTAGCACCTGGTCCCTCACAGCAACTTTCATTTACATCCAGGTCCCTCTCCCATGAGTGGCACGCTTTCCGAGGCAAGAAATCCAAGGGTTCTATGTGCAAAATAGCATTTTTCGACGCATTTCACGCTTTTCAAGATGATCCGTTCGTCGAAACGGAAAATGGACTGCGCCATGACGTCCGGCTCGACGAGACCTATCAGATAGCGATTTTTGATTTTCGAGAAACTGCCCGGATTAAATCTCGGTCCATAACATGCAGTCCCGAAATACAGTTTTCGCGTTTTTCGAGACTTAGAGTCGTCAAACGGAAATTTCGTCAGCGCCATTGCGTTCGGAACGTCGGAGCCATTCAAATTGACTACCTGAAGTGCTATGTTCGGATTCCAGACAGTGAATTGGCTCAACGTTGGCGCGAAGGGGCTCGAAAATTAGGGTTTACTGTTCATCGTACCCTCGACTTAGGTCGCGGGTCCCGCCCGCTTCTTCGTCGATTTCTGGAAGATCCGACCGTCAGATCTGAACAAGTTTAATATGATTTTCACTCAGTTCGTCATGACGGTCGCGTTCGTGGTCTCGGATCTTCGAGATTAGGCTCGGATTGAAAGGCGATATTTCTGGCCCACTAATTGTGCAAATTACACTGCAGAAAAAGGGGCACTAAGACTACGGGTGCTTTTCATGATCCAGATTCAACTTGACTTTTATTCTTTTTCCTTTTATTTATTTATAATAAAATTCAAGTTTCTACATCGGGCATGTGCATTAACATCGAATTGGCTTAAGTGGTATCGTTCCCCTCTATAGGGCGCAAGAAATCGATCAGTGTTGGCATAGCCTGAATCGACTAAGTAAAATTTTCCTACAAAAGAACATAAAACCAATTTCATTTAAATAATGACAATGAATCGCATAGTAAATGTATCGTATTAGAAGACTATGTTACCTTCTGGGACTGTAAAACCACCACTCTCGCAACACCATCGCATCACCCTCATATCTGCTGCAGAGCCCTCCCAACCAGTGCACACAAAAAGAAATTGGTGGTCGAATGAACATGCTGCCATCATGTTCTGAGATGTAAAACCTTTTCGACAGCGATATCTTGGTTGCTTACTCTTTCGTACAACCACCGGTATGTGTGTCCCATCGACCGCACCAATAGCATTCTATATTTAAGTGTTCGAAGAAAACATAAATAGAATGAGACAACTTCAAGTCATAAAGTAAAAAATCACAGCAGTTAAGTCGAAATTGTGTATAGTATTAACCTTGAAAGGATGGAAGATTGGATTATCTTTTACTCGTGGGTGCACTCCTACGTTTGTTTGCGGTAGTTGGATATAATCCTGTCTAAGTTCCACCACCCCACGCAACACATTGTTAAAATGCCGGCTTATCGTTTCTCCTGAATGTTGAAAAGTTTCAGACAGGACTCGGTTTGCCACCCCATGGCCTATACCAAATAAGAAAATACCAAGCTGTTCATCAACCGTTAAATGCCTAGTGCCTATTATTAAGCCCCTCCCTACTAATTCATCCCGAAGCCTAATGAACATGGTATTTGTCATCCTGAAATGTTGGTAACCTCTATCAGGATGTCCATTCAACATGTCATTAATAAGTTGATGGCCAGTGAATGGCCGTGTTCGACATGGTCGTTTGTACATAGTGTTTGAGAATGAATAGTCATCCTCATCAAGCAGCAATTCTTGTACGTCTTCCCAATAGTCTTCTTCCTCGTCTAAGAATGTCATGAGCTCGGCAACGAGCGGGGAGGAAAAATTACGTTGGTTGATTGTCGTAGTCATTGAAAATCTACAATTGAGTAGTAAGGAATAAGGTAAAAGTTCGTATAGCTGCATGTTGTAATATAAGCTAAAGCAAGATGAAAGTAACATGAAAGTAATATACAATAAATCAGGTTGGAATATAAGCTAAAGCAAGATGAAAGTAACATGAAAGTAATATAGAATAAATCAGGTTGGAAGTAACAGTTATCTATGAAGAAATGCAAAGTCAGGTTGGAAGTAACATAGCTGCTGCAGGTTGGAAGTGAAATTGTTGTGATGAGAAGTTTGTACATGCCTCATGGTGGATGGTGGCTGCAGTTGGCTCAGGTGTCAAGGGTGGCAAGTATAAATGGTGGCTGCAGCACATAATTGTATCTGCCCCCCATACCATTCACACTGGTCACTCTTGATGTCATCA
This sequence comes from Tillandsia leiboldiana, assembly GCA_029204045.2. Taxonomy (NCBI): domain Eukaryota; kingdom Viridiplantae; phylum Streptophyta; class Magnoliopsida; order Poales; family Bromeliaceae; genus Tillandsia; species Tillandsia leiboldiana. The sequence goes on along the minus strand of CM055069.1, from coordinate 4,292,581 downwards.
TAGCCATTTCCCACAACTGATTTTATAAGCGACGAGTCATGCTAAATAGGCAACAATATTTCCGATGTTTGGGCTCAGGTGTCAAGAGTGGCGAGTGTACATGGTAGCTCTATATGCATAATGGAATTTGCCCCTCCATACCATTCACATATGTCACTCTTGATGTCATCATCGCCATTTCCCACAACTGATTTTATAAGCGACGAGTCATTTCCGATAGGCAACAATATTTCCGATGTTTGGGCTCAGGTGTCAAGAGTGGCGAGTGTACATGGTAGCTCTTGATGCATAATGGAATTTGCCCCTCCATACCATTCACATATGTCACTCTTGATGTCATCATCGCCATTTCCCACAACTGATTTTATAAGCGACGAGTCATTTCCGATGATTTTATAAGCGACGAGTCTGTTCAAAGATCATAGTATCACAAAGCCTCAAGTTGTATGATCAAGAAAAAATCACAATGCCTCGAGTTCATAGTATCTCACAGCCTCATGTTTTAAGACCAAAAAAAAAATCACAAGCAGTTCAAAGAATCTGAGTTGGCCTCGACTTCAAAGAACATGAAGTTCAAAGTTAAAGATTGCCTCGCGAATGGTAACATGCAGTTCAAAGAATCTGACAGCCTCAAGTTGTAAGATCATAGTATCACAGAGCCTCAAGTTGTAAGATCAAGAAAAAATCACAATGCCTCGAGTTCATAGTTTCTCACAGCATCAAGTTTTAAGACAAACAAAAAAAATCACAAGCAGTTCAAAGTTAAAGATTGCCTCAAGAAAAAATCACAATGCCTCGAGTTCAGAATATCTCACAGCCTCAAGTTTTAAGACCAAAAAAAAAAATCACAAGCAGTTCAAAGAACATGAAGTTCAAAGTTAAAGATTGCCTCAAGAATGAAAACATGCAGTTCTAAGTTAAAGATTGCCTCAAGAAAAAATCGCAATGCCTCGAGTACAGAATATCTCACAGCCTCAAGTTTTAAGACCAAAAAAAAAATCACAAGCAGTTCAAAGAACATGAAGTTCAAAGTTAAAGATTGCCTCAAGAATGAAAACATGCAGTTCACAATGCCTCGAATTCAACATGCAGTTCAAAGTTAAAGATTGCGTCAAGAAAAAATCACAATGCCTCGAGTTCAGAATATCTCACAGCCTCAAGTTTTAAGACCAAAAAGAAAAAATCACAAGCAGTTCAAAGAACATTAAGTTCAAAGTTAAAGATTGCCTCAAGAATGAAAACATGCAGTTCTAAGTTAAAGATTGGCTAAATAAAAAATCACAATGCCTCGAGTACAGAATATCTCACAGCCTCAAGTTTTAAGACCAAAAAAAAAAATCACAAGCAGTTCAAAGAACATGAAGTTCAAAGTTAAAGATTGCCTCAAGAATGAAAACATGCAGTTCACAATGCCTCGAATTCAACATGCAGTTCAAAGTTATTGATTGCCTCAATAAAAAATCACAATGCCTCGAGTTCAGAATATCTCACAGCCTCAAGATTTAAGACCCAAAAAAAAAATCACAAGTAGTTCAAAGAATCTGAGTTGGCCTCGAGTTCAAAGAACATGAAGTTCAAAGTTTAAGATTGCCTCAAGTTGTAAGAAGAGGACGCAGAGATCGCGAGAGGGAAATCACTATGAACTCAAAAGCTACCATGTTCAAAGAATCTGACAGCCTCTAGTTGTAAGATCATAGTATCACAGAGCCTCAAGTTGTAAGATCAAGAAAAAATCACAATGCCTCGAGTTCATAGTATTTCTCAGCCTCTGGTTTCACATAGCCGCAAGATGAAATAAATAATATAATCACATACCTTCGCCTTGGAAGTATAAGCAATAGAAGTTAAATAGGCAACAATGTCACTCTTGATGTCATCATCGCCATTTTCCGCAACTCATTTGATACGCGACGAGCCAAGTTAAATAGGCATCAATTTTTCCGATGATTTGGCTCAGGTGTCAAGAGTGGCGAGTGTACATGGTAGCTCTTGATGCATACTGGTATTTGCCCCCCCATGCCATTCACATATGTCACTCTTGATGTCATCATCGCCATTTTCCACATATGTCACTCCCAAATCTGAGTTGGCATAGCCTCAAGAAAATCAGAGTTGACATAGCCTAAAGAACAATCGAAATCACAGTTAGCATAGCCTCTTGATGACATAGCAGCAGTTTGGAAGTTAAGAAGCAAACAAAATAAATCCGAGTTTGCATAGCAACAGTTACAAGAAAATCAGAGTTGACAGCCTAAAGATCAATCGAAATCACAGTTCGCATAGCCTCTTGATGACATAGCAGCAGTTTGGAAGTTAAGAAGCAAACAAAATAAATCCGAGTTTGCATAGCAGCAGTTACAAGTAAACATAGCCACAGGATCTCATGTCAGTTTGCAAACATAGCCACAGGATCTCATAGTTTCAAGGTTAGATGAAAATCAGAGTTGGCATAGCCTCAACTTTATAGCCTCAAGTTTAGATAGCACCAAGTGCATAATTAATCACATAGCCTCTAGTCAACAGACAATGCAGAAAGCCTCAAGTCAACAGACAGATGTCAGTTTGCAAACATAGCCACAGGATGTCATAGTTTCAAGGTTAGATGAAAATCAGAGGTGGCATAGCCTCAAGATCATTCGAAATCACATAGCACCAAGTGCATAATTAATCACATAGCCTCTAGTCAACAGACACATGTCAGTTTGCAAACATAGCCACAGGATCTCATAGTTTCAAGGTTAGATGAAAATGAGAGTTGGCATAGCCTCAAGATCATTCGAAATCACATAGCACCAAGTGCATAATTAATCACATAGCCTCTAGTCAACAGACACATGTAAAAAGCCAAAAGTTCATGTCAAATTGCAAACATAGCCACAGGATCACATAGCCCCCATTTGGACATATAAGAAAAGCAAGAAAGAAATGGAATTCACATAGCTGCAGATTCCAAGTACAGGTAAAGTCAGGACATGTTGCCGTGGATGGTGGCTGCAGCAGTGGGGAGAGCTGCCCCCCATACCGTAATTTACAGTAATTTAGAATGCCCCGATTAGCAAGCCGTTGCCACATTACAGTAATTTAGAATGCCCCGATTAGCAAGCCGTTGCCACATCATTGCCAACTTTAGTAATCTGTAAGTACAAAATATGTTAAATAATGGAAAAAAGCATCTAAAAATAAAAATACAGTATAATTATAATTCACCCACCTTAACCACCATCTTCACCAAATAAAATAGGAGCATAGCCATTACAACATATGCATTATATATGAGAGATAGGTGATGAAAATGTAAATTACTTAATAAAATAACTAATTAAAACATAGCAAATGTTCAGAATATACGAAATCTCAAACGGCATGGTGCACACGGGCCACCAAGGCCACTAAATATATGTAAAGATCTTGCCATGTCTAAAGAAGTACCAAAAACTGCAAGACCACAAAAAGCACCATATTAATCATAGTCAAAATATCCTAATTTGGAGGAAAAGATGGTCCTTCCGGAGGGTTGGAGGGTGCATTAGGAGGGAATGATGGTGATGTTGGAGGAATAGTTGATGCATTGGGAGGGAAGAATGGCGCTGCAGGTTGGAAAGAGGTTGTTGCCGGGGTAAAGAAGGCACCAGCTGGTGCAAATGTAGGTGCAACTGGACGTTGTGTCGCAAACACCTGTTGCATCGACACTTGACGCTCGATCCACATGTACAAAAGATCACCACTCAAAGTCATAAATATTGGACGGTTGCGCTCATCTTTCAATGCCTCACATGCAGCGAGTACACCCTCGGGAGACAAATGGGGAACATTACTTAATCTCTCCATACACTCTTCTATTGAGTGTATTTTTGGGCGTGCTTGTAGCTCACGATCCATTATGGTTTGAGCAATTTCATTTCTTTTTCTCCCCAATTCAACAAGCTCACACATAGCGTCAGCTCGTCCGTCGAGTTTCCTTCGACGGTTTGAAGTCGGGGTGGGATTTGGTGGTGACACGCGAACCCTTTTCATCGATGAAGTTGGTTCGGAGGCACTATCGGTGCACTGTGTTGTTAATTTAATTGGAGTTGGAGTGGGGGAAGTTGAATTTGCATCATTCATGTAGAGTACCGGAGCTTCGGGCAGTGTGCCAACTCCACGTGGCAGCCTGGTATTGTGGAAATACCTTTAGCAGTTTCTGTTTGTATTTACAGAGAGGTTCGGGTGGTCCCGGAGCGACGCGGAAGTATTCTTGTAGAAAAGTGAGTTGGCGTCGGATTGAGAGCTTGCGGGTCAAGCATTGGTTTCATGGATGGGTTTGTTGTGAGTTGATCACTTGGGACTTGTGTATTATGATTTTACAGAGGTGTTCGGTTGGTTTTGGGGTGATGCGGAGGTCCCGAGGCGAGAAAGTGAGTTATCGGCGCGATTCGGGAAGGTTCTGGCTGATTTCTGGAGGTTATGGGTGGCTGGGTTCCGGAACCAAGCAGTTGGTTCCGGAACTGGCCCCTCGGTTCCGGAACCAGCTGCCTGGTACCGGAACCAGGGGTGGTGTTCCGGTACCCAAATGCTGGTACCCGAACACAGACTCTGGAATGCCCGAAAAGAGCTCGGATTGGTGCACAGTGTTGAGGTATGGGCTTCCAACCACTCCCGTCATGTTATATACCCATGATCACCAGCTCCCTCACCCATCTCCCATCTCTCATCCATCCTCTTCCTTTCTTGCTGCCAGAGAAGAAGAAGAAGAAGGGGAAGTAGAAGGAGATGAAGCAGGGTGTCCATCGGAGCTGCTTGTGGGAGTTGACCGGGTCAACGTGCGCGCGCGAGGGCAAATTGAGGTAAATTAATTGTTGGAGATTGTGGATTTGGATTCGATAGTTCTCCTCTTGGGTTTTATTGATATAATTGATTGGGATTTTGAGTTAATTTCCATCCTTTCTCTCCCTCTCTCCCTGTGCTCTCGGGTTCAAGCAGGGAGGTTACTGCGCAAATCCGAGGATTTGTCTGCTTCTTGCACACGTGTGGGGGACCCTCTTGAGCTGAGCTGAGGCATGCTGAGACCTTGGGGAGTGTGATAGAGGATTGATCGGAGCTTCGTGGATTTTTCCGAGACGCGCGACGGCGCGCGTGCGCGCGAGAGGCACAGTGCAGTTTTTCGTCTGTTTTCGCCCGTTTCTTCTCCGATTTTGGCGTGGCCTTCGGAAAGCATTTGAGGTGGGTTGGAATTTCTTCAAGATGTATGGAATGCCCTTTAAAGCTATTGAATGCATGTTGATCATGTTTAGCTTAATTATTTGCATAGCTGGTAAATCTGATAGTTGCCTAGAAAATTGTAGGAATACAATTGCAAGCCCCAGATATTTTTAGCATGATCTAGAAGTGATTTGACACTAGACTGCATGTTTAGTTGGCTTTATATTGACATCTGAACCGTTTTAAAAATCGTCGGACCTGTTTTAATGAAAACTGGGTTTTGAAAAGAGTTTTAAAATATTGAGATCTTCCCGAGGGGTTGAGTAGGTTCAGGATGCATGTGTTCTCGTGCCAGAGGGCCGAGTGGATTTTTAGAGCATTATGAGATGACTTTCTAGTGTCATGAGAGAGTTTTGAGATACTTGAGTTCGCGGGGTATTGAGGATGTTTTCCCTGATTGGGTTACTCTAGATCATGGGTCGTGTTCTGATTTTAGTGGTGGAGATGGTTCTCCCACTTAGCCTTGAGAGTTTTGGGGGCTCTGGCAGATCGAGTCGTGGAGGTTTCCCGACTCAGCCACGGGGCGTGCATTATCAGATTGAGTCGTTGAGGGTTCTCCGACATAGCTGTGAGAGTGTTGGGCTTTCCTGTTCGAGTCGTGGAGTCTTTCTACGACTGAGTATGCTTGTTGAGCATTGAGATCCGATCTGTTTGATCGTGTATTTTAGCCTTGAGTCGTTGAGGGTTCTCCGACATAGCTGTGAGAGTGTTTGGGCTTTTCTGTTCGAGTCGTGGAGTCTTCCTCCGACTGAGTTATGCTAGTTGAGCATTGAGATCCGATCTGTTTGATCGTGGATTATAGCCTGCTGAGCCTGGCTTTTTATGCCAGTTATGAGATACTTGAGATACTTGAGATACTTGAGTTCGGTGGGGTCGCTCCCCTCGAGCTACGCCCCGGGTGCGATGATGATACCGAGCCTGACGAGGCTGCGATGTGATTACTGAGATGGTCCTAGAGGGACACCCTACGTAAGTCCGTTCCTCCGGGATGTGCGGCAGTGGATGCCTACGTAAGTCCGTTCCTACGGGATGCGCAGCAGTAGATGAGCGCAGGCTTGTTTGACTGGTCCAAAGAGGGACAGTCATTGGGATTGGGTGATATGTGTGAGTGAGTTTCATAGCATGTTCATAGATGAGTTTTCCTTTGAGCATGATACTTGAGGCATGTTAGCAGTAGCGAGTGTATGCACATCTTCATCATTGTAGAGTTTCTTGAGCATGATGATTGAGACATGATAGCTATAGTTTCTTTCAGCTTTTATCTATCTATCTATCTGCATACCTATCTGTTGTGCCTCCAGTAGACTTAGTGGGCATACCGTGGATATTGAGACGGTACCCACTGGGAACTACCTTTGCAGTAGTTCTCACACCCGCTGCGGTGACAGGTTTCCTGAGGCTGCTGTTCCGGCTTAGCTCGCGCGGAGTCAGCTGATCGAGGTGAGGACGTGGCCGTTTAGTTCCTTACCAGCACTGAGAGTCAGAGGTAGATGTACCTTGTGTATTTTATGACTCCACTTTTGTACTGGACATTCTGAGAGATCAGTGAGGATTTCTTGTACTTTTGTAGCTGAGAGACATTGTATTGAGATTTTTTATTATATCAGATGTTCAGTGGATTTCTGTAGCTACTGGTTCTTTTTTTCAGCTCTGATACATTATAGCTATAGATCTGACTTGCAGGGTAGACGCTTCGTCTGTACGGCAGTTTCCGTACAGATGGCGGATCTGTTGGCGAGCCCGGGTCGCAGTTTCGACCCCGGGGCGTGACAGATTAGGGTGGTATCAGAGCCTAGGAATATAGGTCGTTGAGGACTTAGTGACCCTAGGCTATTGGTTGGACAGTAGGATGACTGTCGTGAGAGACGTGATTGTAGCGAGAGTCCTGATTGAGTTTGTACCTCCCCCGAGGGATTGGGGCGAGTGATTTTACATGTTTATTCTCTAAAGTGATTATGTTGGCTGCAGACAACATAATACTTTAGAACGGTTAACATGTTATAGACTTTCGCTTGATTGGGTCGAGAGTGTTTGTGGTTTGGTTGGCCGTGACTGTTCTTCTTGTTGGCCCTGTGATGCCGTGCAGCGGCGAGGGCGTGTTTGACCTTGGATGAGGAGCCCGAACAGCGGGGGGCTGAATGGACAGAGCAGAGCGAGGTCTGCGAGTTACGGGCCCAGGTAGCTCAGTTGTTTAGGCGACGCGGCGCCAGGAAGAGAACACGGAGCGCGTGATGCGCATGTTTGAGCAGAGAGTATCGTTTGAGGTATCGCTGTAGTACCTCCAGCCGCGACATCGTCGACTTCGGCCCCGTTGGCACTGTGAGTAGTGCGGGAGCAGCGAGAGATTGCTGATTGATAGTCGTGCATCCGCCAGTTCCATCCCCTACAGATTTCACGGCGGAGTTGGAACCTTGGGAGGCCGGGAACTGGATTGCTGCCATGGAAAAGTTGGCTGAGGACTTGTTCATCCAGGAGAAGCATCAGGTGCCCTTAGTTGCGCACTTTTGGATAGGGACGCCGTGTGTTGGTGGCGTCGAGTCTGTCCCGTTGGACCATCAGGCGGTTGAGGATTTGGAGCGAGTTTCTATGATTGTTGAGCAGAGTGCCCCATGTCGCCCAGGATGAGGCCCAGGAGATTGATCATGTTTGAGAGGGGACTGCTTCGAGATGTTATCATTTTGGATATTCTCGACGAGCGACTTCAGATGCAGTGGTTGTGCATGCCCGATGGATTGACTGAGGTCTGTGATCATGTCCGAGAGGGACGGAGAGCGAGGGACTAGCTCCAGAGAGAGATGTCCAGTATCGCCTGATTTTGGGATAGTCGAGTGGATCGAGGTTGCCATGATTCCAGTCACAGGATCATGAGTCTCAGAGGAGACAGAGACTAAGAGGTTCTCGACAGTCGAGGCACCAACAGCAGTATTCGTATGATTGTGTCTTTTGTGGTGAGCCGCATTCATCGCCATAGAGTGACTTTAGGGAAAGGGCGATGCTTTTCTTGTGGATAGTCAGGGCATTTTCAGGCAGAGTGTCCCAGCGTGGTGCTCTTGGATTGCCGCTTGCGACGGCACCCCATTACTCCTACAGGAGATAGAGGTTCATCCGACTTACCGGTAGGCTGATTGAGCCGAGATGCCGAGGCAGATTGAGCGATGGCCACCAGCATCTAGTGGATGAAATGGTGTAGTTGGTTGGAGGACGCCAGGATAGTGGAGCGCGTCTTACCAGGTGTGGTTTTCTTATGGTCATCGGAGTTAGAGCATGTTGATGCCAACACCGCTGGTGTGTGCGTTACTAGAGCAAAGATAGCTGCGTGTGGGCCGGAGGTGGGACTGTTGGCTTGTGCACGTGAGGATCAGGTTCCAGATCACGTATAGCACATGGATGAGTGTTGCCAGTCCTGCCAGTGCAGATAATACCTTGGATTTGATCCTAGAGTTGTTAGTCCTACATCAGCTCCGAGATGTTGATATAAGGTTGGATAGGGATTGGTTATCCCAATGTTGTGCTATCTTGGATTGTCGAGAGTGGACAATGACCCTCCGTGGACCTGGCCAGGAGGAGTGTGGTTATAGAGGATGCTAGAGCACGGCAGAGGTTGAGTCGTGGTCGTGTCGCTTTGCTAGCGACGGTAGAAGAGGTGCCTACTGCAGCACCGGGACTAAAGGAATATCTTTATCGCCTGTGTGATCCCGGACAGGAGTTTACCTGGTCTGATGTTGATGCCGCCGTTTAGTGAGACTGAGATCGAGATAGTGATCGACGTGGTTTGGAAACCGCGCCGACTTCGGCAGCATCTCTTGGAGTATCACTCGTGAGCCAGTGAGAGAGCTGTTAGCGCAGCTGCGGATCCGAGGGATCGAGAGGTCTGGGTGACCCCATGCCACGTCGTGAGGATACGACAGTGAGGATCCGAGAGATCAGTATTTTGGATGTGTTACCACACCGTTGATACACGGTGGTGATGCCACGCCGTTGATACACGGTGGTGATGCCATGCCGTTGGTATACGGCAGTGATGCCACGTTGTGAGTGCACAACGGTGAGAGTGCTGTGACGATTCGAGCACAGTTAGATTTGGGTCGTGTTGGGTTGATGCCTTGCGGGACATTGAAGGCTTTGTGGAACCCTACAGCTGAGGGCTGTGCCAAATAGAGTCTGAACCCGATAGAGACATTTTGAGCTTACAGTGAGGTCAAGCGGATTGACTAAGGCCCTGCGGCCTTTTGGATTTGAGGACTTGTGTGTTCCGGCGGTACTTGGACCGGGCAGTAGAATCAGTGTGAGTTTGAGCTCTACAGTGAGTTGCCGTGCTAGTAGTTGAGTTAAATTTATACAAGGCCAGTTGATTGATTATATCGGATTTGGTTTCCGAGATGAGTTTAAGCACGAGGAGCACTTAAGGATAGTGCTGCAACTTCTATGAGAAGAAGTTGATGCCGAGTTGTAAGAGAATTTGCTCTTAGACTTCGGAAGATTTTGTGGTTAGGCCATGTTATTACAGCCGCAGGAGTGACAGTGGACCCGGCGAAGAGTGTTGCCGTTTAGGTTCGGCTTGGACCCATGATAGTGACAGAGGTCCAGAGTTGTGGATTAAGCAGTGCCAGCATAACTTTGAGGAGTTCAAGCTGTGGATGGTATTAACATCATTGTGAATAGTTGCTTGAGATAGAGAGAGATTTGAGATATCTATCGATCCTAGAACCTGAGGTACTGGGTTACTCAGAAGGAATTTGATTTGAGGCAATGCCGGTGGATATAGTTATTAAGGATGTATGATTGAGCTTACAGTAACGTCCCGACAAAGCCAATGTGGTCGCAGCTGCCTTGAATAGGCGAGCGGTGCAGTTTTGGTGTATGATGGTTACTCAGCAGATGCCGCTGAAAAAGTAATTGAGATTAAGGAGGTGTTCCCTGAGAATGTGACAAAAACTTGTGTTTTGGACTCGTAGCCCACTCCATTGGACAGGATTGAGAGGGAACTTCTCAGTGAATGCAGCGGGAGTACTGAAGTACAAGGACCGCATCTGTGTGCCCGTGGATTCCGAGATCCGAGAGCTGATTTTGAGAGTTAGGGGTTGAGTGTTGTTCCCGATGTTGGACTTCTTACCCTGTAGATGGATGTAAGAATGCTTTTGTGAAGCTCTCAGCATTGTGGTTGCTAAGGAGCAACGGAAAAGTTATGCCAATTGGAAGCAGGGAGTTTTGGTGACTTCTGAGAATCACTATCCGCAGAAATGTGTAGATTTGAGATTTCGCGGGAAGTTGAATCCGCAAATTATTGGCATATTCGAGGAGTTAGAGCGCATTGGATTAGTTGTTCACCGAGTTGCGCTACCGCCATGATTTGGCAAGTACCCACGAGGACGTTGGTGTATCCGTTCTGAGGGAAGTATGGATTTGGATTCCTTGCATGATTTGGACTTCGTTTCTTTGGAGTCAGACGAGGACTTGGACTATCAGGAGCGACCGGTGCGGATTCTTGCTCGAGAGACGAGAGAATTGCGCAACCGGACCATACCTTTTGTAAAGGTCCTATGGAGTCATCATGAGGAGTGAGAGGCCACATGGGAGCCTGAGGATGAGCTGAGAGTTTCATATCCCCACTTATTTGAGTCACCCTCCCGAGTTTTGGGAGTTTTGGGGTTTCGAGGACGAAACCGTTAAAAGGAGGGGAGAGTGTAGAGTACCGGAGCTTCGGGCAGTGTGCCAACTCCACGTGGCAGCCTGGTATTGTGGAAATACCTTTAGCAGTTTCTGTTTGTATTTACAGAGAGGTTCGGGTGGTCCCGGAGCGACGCGGAAGTATTCTTGTAGAAAAGTGAGTTGGCGTCGGATTGAGAGCTTGCGGGTCAAGCATTGGTTTCATGGATGGGTTTGTTGTGAGTTGATCACTTGGGACTTGTGTATTATGATTTTACAGAGGTGTTCGGTTGGTTTTGGGGTGATGCGGAGGTCCCGAGGCGAGAAAGTGAGTTATCGGCGCGATTCGGGAAGGTTCTGGCTGATTTCTGGAGGTTATGGGTGGCTGGGTTCCGGAACCAAGCAGTTGGTTCCGGAACTGGCCCCTCGGTTCCGGAACCAGCTGCCTGGTACCGGAACCAGGGGTGGTGTTCCGGTACCCAAATGCTGGTACCCGAACACAGACTCTGGAATGCCCGAAAAGAGCTCGGATTGGTGCACAGTGTTGAGGTATGGGCTTCCAACCACTCCCGTCATGTTATATACCCATGATCACCAGCTCCCTCACCCATCTCCCATCTCTCATCCATCCTCTTCCTTTCTTGCTGCCAGAGAAGAAGAAGAAGAAGGGGAAGTAGAAGGAGATGAAGCAGGGTGTCCATCGGAGCTGCTTGTGGGAGTTGACCGGGTCAACGTGCGCGCGCGAGGGCAAATTGAGGTAAATTAATTGTTGGAGATTGTGGATTTGGATTCGATAGTTCTCCTCTTGGGTTTTATTGATGGAATTGATTGGGATTTTGAGTTAATTTCCATCCTTTCTCTCCCTCTCTCCCTGTGCTCTCGGGTTCAAGCAGGGAGGTTACTGCGCAAATCCGAGGATTTGTCTGCTTCTTGCGCACGTGTGGGGGACCCTCTTGAGCTGAGCTGAGGCATGCTGAGACCTTGGGGAGTGTGATAGAGGATTGATCGGAGCTTCGTGGATTTTTCCGAGACGCGCGACGGCGCGCGTGCGCGCGAGAGGCACAGTGCAGTTTTTCGTCTGTTTTCGCCCGTTTCTTCTCCGATTTCGGCGTGGCCTTCGGAAAGCATTTGAGGTGGGTTGGAATTTCTTCAAGATGTATGGAATGCCCTTTAAAGCTATTGAATGCATGTTGATCATGTTTAGCTTAATTATTTGCATAGCTGGTAAATCTGATAGTTGCCTAGAAAATTGTAGGAATACAATTGCAAGCCCCAGATATTTTTAGCATGATCTAGAAGTGATTTGACACTAGACTGCATGTTTAGTTGGCTTTATATTGGCATCTGAACCGTTTTAAAAATCGTCGGACCTGTTTTAATGAAAACTGGGTTTTGAAAAGAGTTTTAAAATATTGAGATCTTCCCGAGGGGTTGAGTAGGTTCAGGATGCATGTGTTCTCGTGCCAGAGGGCCGAGTGGATTTTTAGAGCATTATGAGATGACTTTCTAGTGTCATGAGAGAGTTTTGAGATACTTGAGTTCGCGGGGTATTGAGGATGTTTTCCCTGATTGGGTTACTCTAGATCATGGGTCGTGTTCTGATTTTAGTGGTGGAGATGGTTCTCCCACTTAGCCTTGAGAGTTTTGGGGGCTCTGGCAGATCGAGTCGTGGAGGTTTCCCGACTCAGCCACGGGGCGTGCATTATCAGATTGAGTCGTTGAGGGTTCTCCGACATAGCTGTGAGAGTGTTGGGCTTTCCTGTTCGAGTCGTGGAGTCTTTCTACGACTGAGTATGCTTGTTGAGCATTGAGATCCGATCTGTTTGATCGTGTATTTTAGCCTTGAGTCGTTGAGGGTTCTCCGACATAGCTGTGAGAGTGTTTGGGCTTTTCTGTTCGAGTCGTGGAGTCTTCCTCCGACTGAGTTATGCTAGTTGAGCATTGAGATCCGATCTGTTTGATCGTGGATTATAGCCTGCTGAGCCTGGCTTTTTATGCCAGTTATGAGATACTTGAGATACTTGAGATACTTGAGTTCGGTGGGGTCGCTCCCCTCGAGCTACGCCCCGGGTGCGATGATGATACCGAGCCTGACGAGGCTGCGATGTGATTACTGAGATGGTCCTAGAGGGACACCCTACGTAAGTCCGTTCCTCCGGGATGTGCGGCAGTGGATGCCTACGTAAGTCCGTTCCTATGGGATGCGCGGCAGTAGATGAGCGCAGGCTTGTTTGACTGGTCCAAAGAGGGACAGTCATTGGGATTGGGTGATATGTGTGAGTGAGTTTCATAGCATGTTCATAGATGAGTTTTCCTTTGAGCATGATACTTGAGGCATGTTAGCAGTAGCGAGTGTATGCACATCTTCATCATTGTAGAGTTTCTTGAGCATGATGATTGAGACATGATAGCTATAGTTTCTTTCAGCTTTTATCTATCTATCTATCTGCATACCTATCTGTTGTGCCTCCAGTAGACTTAGTGGGCATACCGTGGATATTGAGACGGTACCCACTGGGAACTACCTTTGCAGTAGTTCTCACACCCGCTGCGGTGACAGGTTTCCTGAGGCTGCTGTTCCGGCTTAGCTCGCGCGGAGTCAGCTGATCGAGGTGAGGACGTGGCCGTTTAGTTCCTTACCAGCACTGAGAGTCAGAGGTAGATGTACCTTGTGTATTTTATGACTCCACTTTTGTACTGGACATTCTGAGAGATCAGTGAGGATTTCTTGTACTTTTGTAGCTGAGAGACATTGTATTGAGATTTTTTATTATATCAGATGTTCAGTGGATTTCTGTAGCTACTGGTTCTTTTTTTCAGCTCTGATACATTATAGCTATAGATCTGACTTGCAGGGTAGACGCTTCGTCTGTACGGCAGTTTCCGTACAGATGGCGGATCTGTTGGCGAGCCCGGGTCGCAGTTTCGACCCCGGGGCGTGACAATTCACATCCTCCAAATTTTTGCCTAAGCTTTCCATATCAAGCCGGTGTCTAACCGGAGAAGATGAAGAGGTGGAACGAGCATCGCCGGCGGCCGTTTGGGAAGTAAAGCCATGCCTTCCCGTTGCAGTTGCCTTGCCGGATAAGAACTCGATTGCTTGGTAGGAGGGAAATGGCTTATCTTTGCATTTTTTATATGCCGGATTGTCCTAATATAGAGACAACAAACAAAATAGTAAGTAACAGTTGAACTATAAACATAATAGTAGATTTCAAAATAAATTACTTCGAATTTATACATACAGCTATGATCGCATCCCAATCACTTTGGTCGCCGGCAGTAGGAATATTCCGTGTGTAGTCCCACCCCCATCCGCTTTTGCTCGATAAAGTTTGATAAATCACAAACTGGCGTTTCAATACTTTCAAACGATTTTGCAAATGAACTTTCGTAAATCTCAAATGAGTCCTCTCGTTAAACTCATGAACCATCCTAATCCATGACAAAGGGGTAAAACTTCCATTCACGAAGTTTCCAAGAGTATGCTCCTCCGTCATTATGTTCAACATTATGGAGTCCATTATTTCACTCCAGTTAGAAGAACGTACTCTAGATTTCCCAGACTCTTTCGTAGGGCAATCAATACTTTGGCTATCACCCGAGGGGACATCAATAATAGGGCCTTTGTTCTTACCAAAAGGATTCAAAGTTGCTTTTGAATGAGCCATCTAGGTTGCATAGGACAAATATTAGATATATAAACCAATCAAATAACACTTGTTTCACTACAATGTCAAGTGAAGAGATTGTTCTTTTGAAGGCTCAGGGGGTAGGATCAACAAGACATTCATAACGGCAACAATATTTTTAAAAACATGCCACCATGTCATGGATATCAAATAATAACCAGCCCCTACATCATCGCCAAGGTTAACAGAGGGAGAGAGGGGCGAACTCACGCAGAAGCAAGTTCTGCAGTTAATAGTATCCAGATAAATCACAAAGCCTCAAGTTAATAGGATCACACAGCCTCAAGTTCTAAGATCAAGAAAAAATCACAAGCATCAATGTTCATGCTATCACAGAGCCTCAACTTCAGAATATATGAAAAAATCACAAAGCATCAAGTTCATGGTATCACAGAGCCTCAAGTTTTAAGATCAAAAAAAAATCACAACCAATGCAGTTAATTGCGTGAGATCCAGAAAAAATCACAAAGCCTCAAGTTAATAGGATCACACAGCCTCAAGTTGTAAGATCAATAAAAAATCAGCTTGGCTCGAGTTCATAGTAGCACACACCCTCAACTTTTAAGATCAAAAAAAAATCACAAGCATCAAGTTCATAGTATCACAGAGCCTCAAGTTCAGAATATATTGTAAAAAACCTCAAACACAACCGGAGCTTTTAAAACTAATTTGAAATTAGAGGGAATACCTCAAACTGCTCAAAGAGAGATGAAACCCACAGCAAACAAGGAGAAAGCCCAGAGATATCAAATTAAGCCACCAGATAAAACCGAATACTCGTAGCCACAATATAAAACCGGACGAGACTCAACATGCTACTTGGTATCAATTTATATAGGGGGAAACATGATATCTCACACTAAATTCTGAGATGACAACACAATAAATCCCAGCAGAGAGCTATGAGGTGTAAAAAGAAGAAAAAGTTACTGCAGGTAGAAGATCTCACGCGGATTGTTCAGGATCTCACGCGGCAGCGAGATCTGGATCTCACGCGGCGGCGAGATCTCGATCTCAAGCGGCAGCGGGAAGGGACGACGCCACAATCGATGCCACACAAAAGGGGAAGGTGGGTGCGATCTCTTCTCATAGAAGGATCTCCTTCAATGTTGGCTAATCACCGATTCTGGAAGTCATTGATGGCTTACCACCGGTCGAGGGAGAAGAGGCATTCGAGGAGATGGCTAGGGCAGTGGGTGGGAGCAATAAATCCCATTCACTGCCTGAATCGCTTCAGGGAAAAGAGTGGGTGAGAGGTGGAGAAGAGATCGCGAGAGGGGAAGAAGAGGACGAAGAGATCGCGAGAGGGAGATCGGTGGAGTGATGAACACGCAAAAACCGACGAGAGGAGGCAGTGGGTGGGAAAATTATTTTCCCATCCGCTGCCCCCACCCTATTCCGCTATTCCACCCACCCCCTGGGATAAATTTTAACGGGTTATCCTAGGATAACCCGTTAAGAAGGGGATAAAATAAAATTTTATCCCCTGTCTTTTTTATAGGTTGTTTGGCAAGAATAGGGGGATAAAGGGGGTTATTCCCCCTTTATCCCCCAACCAAACGCTGCCTAAGGCCATGTTTGGTTCGGGGATAAAGGGAGAATAACCTTCTTTATCCCCCAATTCCTGCCAAACAGTGCTGAAAAATGGCATGGGATAAAATTTTTTTTTATCCCTGGCTTAACGGGTTATCCTGGGATAACCCGTTAAGCCTTATTCCTCTCCCCCCATGGAATAAGGTTTTATCCCTGGGGGCAGTGAAGGGGCAAAGTTATAATTTATTATTTATAATTAAATTATAATATAAAATATAATATAAAATATAAATTATAAATTATAATATAAAATATAAATTATAATATAAATTATAAATTATAATATAAAATATAAATTATAATATAAATTATAATATAAATATAAATTATAATATAAATTATAATATAAATTATAATATAAAATATAAATTATAATATAAAATATAAAAAATATAATATAAAATATAATATAAAATATAATTTATTATTTATATTCTTAAAATATAATATAAAATAAAAAATATTATTTTTTTAACGTAAGATATAATTTATTATTTATAATTAAATTGCTTCAAATTTAATATAATAATTAAATTAATTTTTCTATAAAAAAGGCTAAGGGTAAAGTTGGTATTTTTATAAAAATTCTATCTTCTTCTTCCACTATCCTCTACTATTCCATAATTTTAACCAAACACAATTTTAACTATTCCAGATAATACTAACTTTTCAACCAAACGCAATTTAACTTTTATACTTCATTATCCCGGAATAGCAAGGTATCCCAGGTATAAAAAAATTTATACCTCTTAAATTTATCTCCGAACCAAATATGGCCTAAAGAACGGACAGGAAACTAGCTCGCGACTCCTCCAAAATATATATATATATATATATATATTTTAAAATTTAATAACTGATAACAAATTTAGAAGCAATCATGGCCCATGTGCAATGGTTACAGTTTGGTGAGTGTGTTTAATGCGAGTAACTGCATCACTAAATTCCTTGCTAAAAATTCTTTTGCATTTATTGAAGCTTCAACTCTCACTCTCTTCTTGATCCAAAATTGTATTACTTTGGCTTTGGATCTTTCACTTGTTTAATCTTTTATCTTTATATCACTTCACCTGCTTGTAGAAATGTTACATTGAGTTCATGGCGATCACAACACATAAACTCTTCTTGTTCCCACTCTCCTCAAATTTCCAAAGAATCCTCTTTTCCACTTCCCCGCAAATCAAAATAAAATGTAGTGAGCGGAGGTTCGTGGCCTCTCCCGTTTCCAATTCAGGTGCAAAGCCCTCACCAACATCATCGTTTGACGAGGTTAAAGAACCTTCTTTTTTTTCTTTTTTTTTTTCTTTCTTTTTCTTCTTATTTTTGTAGATTTTTAATGTTTGATTCTATGCTAATTTTTACTGTTTTTTTTTGTTTGGGGTGGGGGGGCTTGTTTTTAGCTGATCGAGTCGCTGGTGAACCGGATCGATCTGTCGGAAGAGGAAGCAGAGGCGTCGCTCGATCTCCTCCTCAGAGAAGCGAATGAGGCCCTCATTAGCGCCTTCTTAGTTCTCCTGAGGGCCAAAGGAGAGACCTTTGAAGAGGTTCTTGTGTTTTTTATTTATGCCCCTTTCGTGTTCGATGAATTGCCAAGCTGATCTTGTTGCTGTTCTTTTGAAGATTGTAGGATTGGCGAGGGCGATGATGAAATGCTGCGTGAGAGTCGAGGGCGTAGACGCCGCGGTCGACATTGTCGGGACCGGCGGCGATGGCGCGAACACGGTGAACATCTCGACCGGCGCAGCCGTTCTGGCTGCCGCGGCCGGCGCGAGAGTTGCGAAGGTCGTGGGAATGTAAATAAAATGTGTAAAAATTGATTCTTTTTCTTTTATGTTCGTAAGCATTTGGTGGTTTGGGATGTGTCTCAGCAAGGGAGCAGGTCAAGCTCTTCTGCGTGCGGAAGCGCAGATGTGTTGGAAGAACTAGGAGTGAACATCCAATTGGGCCCTGAGGTAGTGCGCCAATATGAATTCAATAGGAATTGCTTAAGTTTGGTACTCATAATTTTGTTATTTTAATGCTTGGTGAAAGCATCACAAATTATAGAATTGATATTCACATTTTTCGTGATAAGGTAGATCGTAATGTAATTTGAATTGTCGGTATCTATATGTGTAAACCACTTGCTAAATCTTAGCTAGATCTTGTATGCTTGTTCGAGCAAAAGGGTGACATTCGTAGTGCTAATTATGTTTCTGCTTCAATAAGGAGGTGAAAAGGTGTTTGAAGGAGGCGAGCATCGGATTCATGATGGCTTCCAATTACCACCCGGCAATGAAAATAGTTCGTCCCGTGAGGAAGAAGCTTAAAGTGAAGACCGTGTTTAATATCTTAGGTCCCATGTTGAATCCAGCAAGGGTACCTTTCGCTGTCGTCGGTGTTTACAATGAAGATATAGTAAGTTTTCATTCTCGCACTTTCTTACATACCTTCTATTACACTGTGATTTCATTTGCTAGCATATCGAGCATTACCTAATTTTTTCATTCGCTTCGTTCTTATTAATTCTATCATATTATGTTGCTTTGTCTCGTGGATATTTCCGCAAACATATCGATGAATTCTGAATGACATAACTTCTTGGATAGGTTATGAAGATGGCTAAAGCACTACGAAGATTCGGCATGAAAAGAGCGCTAGTTGTTCATTCGAAGGGTTTGGATGAATTAAGCCCTCTTGGTATGATGACATGTTAATATTTCACGGGCTTGAGATGGTCTTGTAATTCTATTCAAAAAGCTCCCACAGCTGCTGCCTATCCTGCTACTAGTAATATAGAATTAAATTGTTGCAGGACCTGGATATTTTCTCGATGTTACTCCGGCAAAGATTGAGAAAGTGCACTTTGATCCATGTATGTATCTATTTCTAATAATTTCTTAATTCTTAGATATGGTAGGGTTGCAAAATTTGCGTATTAATGTGGTAAGTGATGATTCAGTGGATTTTGATATTCCTCGCTGCACGATAGAAAGTCTAAAAGGGGGCGGCCCTACTTTTAATGCGAAGGTTCTCAGGGATGTGCTTTCTGGTGAGAAGGGTTCAGTCGCAGATGCTTTTGTGAGTCACTCATCCTTTCATAATCACTTGCCATTATGGTTTCTCATTTCCGATGGAGTATAAAAGGTTTTCTTTCTTACTGGTCTAAATTATATGAAACACTTTTATAAATACCGCAATGTTCATTTTGGTCCCGTAAAATGCTTTACCTTTATAGCACCCTTTCAATTTCTCGGTGTTCCCATAGGTGATATCTATCACTTTGCTCATAGATCATTGGAGCAAAATGTATGTATTAGGACTTTTCATGTTCAGATTGCTTTAGCAAAAGTAGCAGCACTATCTTTTAGCCAATTGGGAACAATAACTGAGAAAATTTCTCTGACCGAAATTCGTGTATAGATGTTAATCTTGTTGATCTTTTTGCAGCATTTGCACAAGCCTAATTTGTTTTGAATACATGCAGATTCTGAATGCGGCGGCTTCTCTTCTTGTTAGCGGTCAAGTTAGCGATTTGTCCGAAGGAGTGGCAATGGCACGGGAGACACAGCGGTCCGGTAAGGCCATTAATACACTGCAAACATGGATTGAGCTCTCCAATGTAAGCACTACCGCTATCTATCTCTCTCTAAATGCAATTTTTTGCGCTAATTCTATTCAATTAAGAGTCACATTTCTAGTGAAATCTTTTTTATGTATATGTAGGCTCAGAACTACTGAGTTTAAAAGAGGATGGTTGGTATGCTCAAAATAGAACCTTGCCTGTCAACACAAGGTTTCTGTAAGTTCAGTCAGCAATTATCGACTATTTCGAAATAATTGAGCCTTACATGCATCATAGAAAGCCCTTTTTTCTTTCTGTCTCTCGTTTTTTGAGTTAATGATTTGGATTAGTTGTCTGCTAATCGATACATCGTAGCATCTAAGCTGAGTGATATTGCCTAATAATGGAAGATCTCTGAGCATGAAACTGCATTTTCTTTTCCATTTTTAAAAAAATCTCTATTTTCTTTAACATATCCATAGCACATGAAGGACTAAGGCTAGAGATGAATGTAGCTACAAGCGTGAAATTCGGATTAAAAATGCTTTTCCGGGAGCCTTCGGCAATTTGTAGGATTGGAATTTGGCAAAATGGACGCCGGATTTGGACTCAGCGCGCGAAAACGGTCAAAATGGACTATTTACATGTATTTTTCGGAGTAAAGTTACTGTTCAGCGCCGGAACAGTAACTCCGGCGACCGGCCGGCGACGCGGCGGCGGCGGCGGGCAGCGGCGGAGAGCGGCGGCGCGGCCTCGGGCAGGCGGAAAGCGGCGGCGGGCAGGGCGCGCGGGCAGGCGCGCGGTCCACGCGGCCGTCGTGCACCGGAGAGGGGGGCCACGTGGCGGCTTCCCACTGGGTGGTTCACGGGGCGCGGTCTACGGAGCAGCGTGGTGTTTGGTGGACTTGGCGGGAGACACGTGGCATCACGTCATTGGTTCGGTGCAGTGGACGCGGCGCACGCGGGGGTGCGCGGGCAGGCCGTGCAGGCGGCAGGTGGCGTGGCAGGCGGCGTGGCAGCGGTGGCAGGCGGCGTTGGCAGGCGGCCGGCGGGCGTGGCGGGCACGGCGCCGACGTGGCGCACGCGGGCGCCACGTGGCGGCCCGCCATTGGCGGGCGCCACATTCCGCGTTGACCACGCGGGCCACGCGGCAGGACGGGAGCTGCCGAGTTTGCTGTACCGTGTTCGGGGGACACGTGGCCGAATCTGGTGGATTCGGGCGCTCGATCGACGGCCCGGATCGGCGCACTGTGCGCGCCCGAAAGATTCGGGCGCCCGGAATTTGGGACACAGTGGGCATTTTGGATTTGTTTGGAATGGGCCTATAAATACCTCCTTTTCTCTCTCTTTCTTTCCCTTTTCCGAGCCTTAGAGTGAGAATGGGAGGGAGAGCTCTATATGGAATTTGTTCCCCTTGATATTCTTGAGCTCCTGGTGGATCGCCGGAATTTTTGGAAGCTCGGCAACGGCGATATCGATTTTACAGTTCGCCTCGGTTTTCCCCCATTTCGGCCCATTACCGTCGTTGTTCAGTCGGAAATTCGCTGTGAGCAAACCAGGAGGAGTTTTTGGGCGATTTCTTCGACAGCATGTTCCTATGAGGTAAGGCTTCGATTTCCGTGTTGATCGCTTCGCTCTGTTTCGCACTTTTGGCACGTTTCCCGAGGCATCTTTGACCCCCATTTTTCTGTGATGGATTTTGGACAGCACCGGCTTGTCGATTTTATATCTCAGCCTAGGAACATCGGATCAAGGCGTTTCAGGACTCGATTTTGATCTACTCGTCGCGAGGATCACAGTGGTGATTTTTCTGAGATTTTTGGAAATTGTTTCGAAGGTGATAATTAAGCTTTTCTTGGACTGATTGCTACAGGAATTCTGACTTGGAAGGTTTTGAGGTGCAGCGATGTTTTATTTTTATTTTGGTCTACAGGTATCAGATCTGGACGTTTAAACAGTCGTTTTGGGGCTACTCTTCGCGAGGAACGCGACCGTGAATTTTCTGGATTTTCTTGAGGACTGGACAGAGGTGATATTTAGCCTTTTTGGGGGCTGATTTTGGACTGCGGTTAATTGTACAGTTTTGAGTTTAATTGTGCGCATTGTTCTGTGCAGTGGGACACAAATTTTTGGTGGATTGCTGTGTTAGAGGACAACGGGCAGCGAGAGGTCTCTTTTGGTGTTGTGCGCGCTTTTCGAGGTGGGTGGTTGTTGCATACCTTTACTTCTTACTTGCTCACTAAGTTTATTAGAGAAGCCCACTATTGAACATATTGATTGATTGCGATGCATGTTTGACTGATATAAATGTGAGCCTATCATCTGAGATTAATTTTGTGGATATAGCATGTTGGGGTTATTATGGGGATAATATTGCTGTTGGAACATGATCAGTGGAATAATTTAATAGTGATAGTTAACATGCCGTATCAGCACATAAATTCTACGGAAATTGGTTAAATGGACTAATTATCGGGACATGATGACTTATCTATGTGCGGGTTCCACCTTGGGATTTATCATGGATCAGGGATCTTATACATGTGTAGTTGACTGATGATTTTAGCATGATTGTTATATTTATTTGGATATTATTAATTGTTACACATGTTGAACTGTTATTTGACATTCTCTCTCTTTCACATTGCATGAGGACTTTTGCATGCTTGTTTGGACATCTAGATAGGCCACTATTTATTGCTACACTATCATATTGGGATTTGACTTAGGAGAAATCATGATTGCTTTCTTTCTCCTTCTTATTTAGACTTTCGAGTCATATTGCTCGGGTTCGAGCAGAGGTTTGGGATAGTGTAGCCGGGACCTTATGGTCAGAGACAGGGTGTACTTGATGTTGGATCATGGGTTATTGCGGTAACCGCGGACAGTAGACGGTTGACCGGATCTTGATTATTTTACCCGATTGTGGGTTGTGGGTTATTGTGGTGACCGCGGACATTGGGCAGTTGACCGGATGTTTACTATTGCATCAGATTGGGTATCAGATTTCTCTAGTGGATGGAGTTTCCCACTTGTTGAGTACTATTGCATCTGATTGGGGATTGGGGTTTCTTTAGTGGACGGAGTTTCCCACTTTGATCATAGTCTTGATCCAGTCCTGCTATATTGAGATATGTGCTACAGAGATACTTGTGATACTGATGACAGAGATACTTTACTCGTGTGGGTCGCTCCCCTCGAGTGCCACTCCGGAGGTAGGCTTTTCGAACCCAGCCTTGTGTGCCGGTCTGATACTTGTTTTGGGATGCGAGCCGTGCGGGCCGATCCCGCGGTTTCGAGCCTTGTGTGCAGATTCCGCTGAGCAGGCAGTACCAGTTTTACTGGTGGTACCAGATTGGGTTTATTTGGTCTTATACGGTTTCCTGATGCATTCATACAGTCATTTCTTCCAGTATTGCATTTAGAGGCATACTAGTAGTGGTTTCCCCTTTTATTCAGTAGTTCTGTTTACAGCTTTACCACTTGTCCCTTTTCTTGCCTCTGGTAGACTTAGTGGGTACGCCGGAGTTTGAGGCTTTACCCACAGGGGGAGGCTACTGGTTTACTAGTGGTTCTCACCCCCATTGTTGTTTCCCTCTTTTCTTTCTCCTGTTTTGCAGAGTCCTCTGTGGGAGTTGCTGATCTTCGGTCGTTATCCGAGGCGAGGGAGTCACGAGCTAGATCTTTACTACCCGAGGAGTGTAGTTGTACCCCCTGGTTGGAGATTCCTTGTAGCTGACAGCTGGTTTTTATTGTTTACTTTGAGAGGGATCTTTTGTATCTTGAGAGACTGATGTACTTTGGTTTTAGTTTACCTCCCTTTTAATAGTTAAGAGATGCTGTACTGAGGACATTGTATGATGATTATCTGTATTCGAGGGAATGGATATTGTACCCTATTTCATGTTGTACAGTGATTGGATTTTATTTTACAGCATTTTTATTTCCGCTCTGATATTTGTGTAGCTATAGTACTATCTTTTGCAGGTTAGACGCTTCGCCTATGCGGGATTTTGCAT
Organism: Tillandsia leiboldiana; assembly: GCA_029204045.2. Classification (NCBI taxonomy): domain Eukaryota; kingdom Viridiplantae; phylum Streptophyta; class Magnoliopsida; order Poales; family Bromeliaceae; genus Tillandsia; species Tillandsia leiboldiana. The sequence goes on along the minus strand of CM055069.1, from coordinate 4,268,850 downwards.
AGGTGGCGGATCTGTTGGCGAGCCCGGGTCGCAGTTTCGACCCCGGGGCGTGACACTAGTTTTGGCAGTCACGGACGCTATACGTAAGTCCGGTCCTCCTTGGATGTAACGGCCGTAGGTGGGCACAGGTTTGACTGGAGCAGGCCCTTATGTGGAACCCAGACCGTACTACTAAGCTCAAAAAAGAAATACCGCTATACTCCAAAGACGGATAGAAAACTAGCTCGACTCCCTCAGCTCAAAAATATATATATATATATTTTTTAAAAAATTTAATAACTGAGAACAAATTTAGAAGCAATCTTTGGCCCATGTGCAATGGTTACAGTTTGGTGAGTGTGTTTAATGCGAGTAACTGCATCACTAAATTCCTTGCTAAAAATTCTTTTGCATTTATTGAAGCTTCAACTCTCACTCTCTTCTTGATCCAAAAGTGTATTACTTTGGCTTTGGATCTTTCACTTGTTTAATCTTTTATCTCTATATCACTTCACCTGCTTGTAGAAATGTTACGTTGAGTTCATGGCGATCACAACACATAAACTCTTCTTGTTCCCACTCTCCTCAAATTTCCAAAGAATCCGCTTTTCCACTTCCCCGCAAATCAAAATAAAATGTAGTGAGCGGAGGTTCGTAGCCTCTCCCGTTTCCAATTCAGGTGCAAAACCCTCACCAACATCATCATTTGACGAGGTTAAAAAACCTTCTTTTTTTTTCCTTTTTTTTTTCTTTTTTTTTTCTTCTTATTTTTGTAGATTTTTAATGTTTGATTCTATGCTAATTTGTACTATTTTTTTTTTGTTTGGGGGGAGGGGGGGGGGGGCTTGTTTTTAGCTGATCGAGTCGCTGGTGAACCGGATCGATCTGTCGAAAGAGGAAGCAGAGGCGTCGCTCGATCTCCTCCTCAGAGAAGCGAATGAGGCCCTCATTAGCGCCTTCTTAGTTCTCCTGAGGGCCAAAGGAGAGACCTTTGAAGAGGTTCTTGTGTTTTTTATTTATGCCCCTTTCGTGTTCGATGAATTGCCAAGCTGATCTTGTTGCTGTTCTTTTGAAGATTGTAGGATTGGCGAGGGCGATGATGAAATGCTGCGTGAGAGTCGAGGGCATAGACGCCGCGGTCGACATTGTCGGGACCGGCGGCGATGGCGCGAACACGGTGAACATCTCGACCGGCGCAGCCGTTCTGGCTGCCGCGGCCGGCGCGAGAGTTGCGAAGGTCGTGGGAATGTAAATAAAATGTGTAAAATTTGATTCTTTTTCTTTTATGTTCCTAAGCATTTGGTGGTTTGGGATGTGTCTCAGCAAGGGAGCAGGTCGAGCTCTTCTGCGTGCGGAAGCGCAGATGTGTTGGAAGAACTAGGAGTGAACATCCAATTGGGCCCTGAGGTAGTGCGCCAATATGAATTCAATAGGAATTGCTTAAGTTTGGTGTTACCACATATAGCTTGTTACCACATAAAGCTCATATTTAATTTGTATAGTTTATTAGTTTCCATATTCATTGTAATTGCATATTTTCATATTCATTGTATTTCTTTAATTAGATTGCACGGCTGTAAAAGGAAAGAGATGAGCATTGTATATGTATCTATAAATTGAATAAGAAGTAAAGAAGAGACGATCAATTTTTTCAATCAATATTCTATCATGGTATCAGAGCCCTGGTTTTAGAAGTTTTTTTTTTGGTTTGTTTGGATTGTTCTGCTACTCTCTTTGGATCAGAGATTATGAAACAAACAGTGAGCCGCAGCGAAGTGGTGGTGGATCTGTGCAAGGGTGCAGTACCTTTACGTTTTGGAATTTGGCGTGGAAAGGTAGCTCACGATTTCGGTAAAATTTCAGCTTTTTTTTGGTGATTTTTTTCTTGGTGCGAACTATTCTTATTTCTTTGCAATGGCGAGTAGCACTCATGAATTTTGTGTTAAGTTTACCGAAAAAAATTATACCGCATGGGAGTTTCAATTTCAATTGTTTGTCACTGGAAAGGAGTTATGGGGACATATTGATGGCACTGTTCCAGCTCCTACGGATGCCACACAATTGTCTCAATGGAAAGTCAAAGATGCTAGGGTGATGTCTTGGATTATTGGGTCATGTGATTCTCAAATTATTCTTAATTTACGTCCATATAAAACTGCTAAAGACATGTGGGCATATTTAAAAAAAGTTTACAATCAAACACATTCTGCAAGAAGATTTCAATTGGAGTGCGAGATTGCAAATTACACTCAGGGAGGATTATCTATTCAAGATTATTTTTCCGGTTTTCAACAATTATGGATTGAATTTTCTGATATTATTTGTGTTACCGTGTCGAAAGATTCTCTCCATGATGTAATGGCTGTTTATGAGGTTAGCAAGCGCGATCAATTTTTGATGAAATTGCGATCAGATTTTGAGAACGTTCGTTCTAATCTGATGAGTCGTCATCCTCCTCCTTCATTGGATATATGTTTTGGTGAATTACTTCGTGAAGAACAACGTCTTTTTACCCAAGCCACTCTGGAACAAGAAAGGTTGACTACAACACCTATGGCATTTGTGGCTCAAGGAAAAGGCAAAGGCAGGGATATGAGTAAAGTTCAGTGCTTTAGTTGCAAGAATTATGGTCACATTGCTGCAAACTGTGCTAAGAAATTTTGCAATTACTGCAAAAAGCCTGGGCATATCATCAAAGATTGTTCAATTCGGCCCCAAAATCATCAGACTGCATTTCAAGCTTCTACTACTAATCCTTTTACAGGTCAAATTCCAGCTGGAACCTCAACAGCAGTCAATCACAATGCTGAGCAAACAGTCCTCACTCCTGAAATGGTGCAACAAATGATTATTTCGGCTTTTTCAGCTCTAGGACTTCACGGTAATGGTAATTCTCCATCTAAATCTTGGCTTATTGATTCTGCCGCATCAAATCATATGACTGGCTCGGTGGCTTTGCTTAAAAATGTCCGCGCATATCGTGGTTCAGAACATGTCCAGGTTGCTAATGGACACACCTTACCTATTACTGCTGTAGGAGATATTACTCCAACTCTCAACAATGCTTTTGTATCGCCTGGACTCTCTAATAATCTTCTATCAGTTGGACAATTAGTAGAAAATAACTATGATGTACATTTTTCTCGTGGTGGTTGTTGTGTGCAGGATCAGGTGTCGGGGACGGTGATTGCAAAGGGGCCTAAAGTAGGACGACTGTTTCCACTCCAACTTTCCATTCCTAATCATGTTGCTTTGACTTCTTCTACTATTATCAATAAAAGTGAAAGGTGGCATAAACGTTTGGGACACCCCAATTCTGATATTTTGTCTTATTTATTGACTTCTGGTTTATTGGGCAATAAAGATAAATTTTATTCTTCTCGTGCTTCCTTTGATTGTTCTACTTGTAAGTTAGGAAAAAGTAAACTGCTTCCATTTTCTATTGCTGGTAGTCATGCGAAAAATTGTTTTGATATTATTCATACTGATGTGTGGGGAATTGCACCTGTTATTTCTCATGGTCAGTATAAATATTTTGTAACATTTATTGATGACTATAGTCGGTTTACTTGGATTTATTTTCTCCGCTCTAAATCTGAAATTTTTTTAACTTTTAAATCCTTCCTAGTGTATGTCGAAACTCAATTTTCTGCTACTGTTAAGATTCTTCGATCTGATTCTGGTGGAGAATACATGACTAATGCATTTCATGATTTTCTGAATCAAAAAGGCATTTTGTCACAGCGTTCATGTCCATATACGCCTCAACAAAATGGTATGGCCGAACGTTCAATTTGAACTATACATTCCCAGGCTAAATCCGGGCTCACTAGGTGCTTTCGGGCTTTGATCTCCCTTCTGATCTTTTTTATCCCAGTTTTCAAAGTGTGCTTTTTCCATCTCTTGCTTAATGGCTGGCTCTCCTCAGTACCAAATGCTGAAGGTGGATAATCTTAGCGAGCAAGGTCTGAGGTAGTCGCCTTATCTTCCAAGAGTCATCGTCTTTTGCCCAAAATAAGGAAATATCGTCGGTGGTGAACACGAAAAGCAGGAGTGGCCCACCAGTAATAGGAGGCGACAAGACAGGAGCAGACATAAGAAAGATCAAGCTTAATGGATTCACCCTCTGAAATATCTATTAAAAATATTAAATCTTGAGAAGGACAATCGAGAGAGCGGGTTAAAGTGTAAGGGCTCTTTTTATATTTTATCCTTGATTTATTTTCGGCACCACATTGAACTCCCACCTATTCTCTCAATTTTTTTTTGCCTCCCTTGCTTAAGATTTAGTTTGACCATGCGGGGCTAAAAATATTATTTTTATATTTAGAAAGATTCATAAAAAATTTAGAAGTTCTTTTTTTTTTTTTTTTTTTAAATGTTATATAATTTCGTTGGCAATCGTTATTACATTAGCATGTAATCGTATGATTCTTTGGTAAAAATTACAAGCTGAATTTGTTTTGAAATTAATGCTTTAATTCATCATTTGAATAAAAGTAATCGGCAAAGTTATTAAAACTTACAAAGATGAAAACAACAGGAGAATTTGTGCCGAGTAATTATATTTTTACAAAAATTATATTTATTTCAAGCAAAATAATTTTGAAAGAACTAGATTGGTCTCAAGCAATCCGTATTTATAAATGCCGTACATTAAAGTTTTTTTTTTTCTTGAGGTAATTCGGTAACTTTTTTAAAAAAAAATACTACTGGTTCTATTTTTATACAGTAGTTATGTAAATTTAATTTGAAAAATTTCAAAAATAAATTTTGTTTAGGACAGAGCCACGTTGCCTATTAATTACCCATTAAGCATGATAGCAGTGGTGGGCCCTTGGTGAGCCCTGTGAGCATCTGGTACACTTTGATGATCAGTGGGTGAGCCCTGTGCTCTGCATACACAGAACGAATGCAGAATCGGAGACTAAAATATATTCTGCAAACACAGCCCACTCCGCCCAATATCAAGCAAACGTCATGTCCAAGCCGAAAGACCTCTCTAAAGTGGCCAGAAAAGTAGTCCAATCGTTTGGCTTTGGCCTTGGTATCCAAGGAACATCACGTGGATGCGAATCCAGACATAGCTTGATTAGTCTAATCGGTTAAATAAAAATTATATTTATTCTGTCTTTGATATGATTGGTAATATATTATTACAAACAGTGTCTTTGATATTTGACCATGTCTCTCTCTCCCTCCCATCAACAACCACCTGACTATTGATACTGCTTTTGCTTTTGCTTTGGCTTTTGCTTTTGCTTTTCCCTTCTTGTAATATTTGATTATCTCCTTCTCCTTTGATCTCCTTACTATTATATATACGGAGAAATCCAGACACTGTTTGTAATAATATATTACCAATCATATCAAAGACAGAATAAATATAATTTTTATTTAACCGATTAGACTAATCAAGCTATGTCTGGATTCGCATCCACGTGATGTTCCTTGGATACCAAGGCCAAAGCCAAACGATTGGACTACTTTTCTGGCCACTTTAGAGAGGTCTTTCGGCTTGGACATGACGTTTGCTTGATATTGGGCGGAGTGGGCTGTGTTTGCAGAATATATTTTAGTCTTCGATTCTGCATTCGTTCTGTGTATGCAGAGCATAGGGCTCACCCACGGGTCATCAAAGTGTACCAGATGCTCCCAGGGCTCACCAAGGGCCCACCACTGCTATCATGCTTAATGGGCAATTAATAGGCAACGTGGCTCTGTCCTAAACAAAATTTATTTTTGAAATTTTTCAAATTAAATTTACATAACTACTGTATAAAAATAGAAGCAGTAGTATTTTTTTAAAAAAAAATTACCAAATTACCTCAAGAAAAAAAAAACTTTAATTGCATTAAATCCCATCATCATGTGCCCTATCTAATATTTAAATTTAACTTTAAAATATTAAATTTAAAATCTGAATATAAATTTAAATCAATGTTTAAAATTAAAATCTGAATTTAAAATTAAATTTAAAATTCAAAATCTTAATCGAAGATCAAGTTTTAAAAAATGGGTACATATTGAATTTGACAAATCTAATAATTTGATAATTTTTTCTGCATCAAATCATTTAAAGAAAGCGAAAATTATTGACTCCCCTGCTAGCTTTGCACAAGTATTACTACAAATTTTATAAAATAATGTCTTATAAGAAAGATTTTAATCATTTTATATATTACATTAATATACCAAGAGCATTAAATGACTTTGTTACTATATAAATAACTGATTAGGATAATTACCTTTCATGGGGACAAAATGTTTCCTAAGCATTTTTTATAGATTGAGTTTTTAAAATTGAATATTAGATGCCCAATCATCAAAATATAATTTATTATCAATTTTATATGATAATTTATTATGTTATTATCAATGTTATATGATAGTAACAGAATAACAAATAGTTAAAAAAAAAAAAAAAAAAAAAAAAAAAAAAAAAAAAAAAAAAAAAAAAAAAACTGCTGTAAAACCGGACCCACTAGCTACTAAGTACCATTTTAGAAAAATACTAATAGTATATTATAAATAAAGTGTACATCTTATATTTTCATTTTTTAAAAAAAAATTTTGAAGTGATTAATAAAAAAAAAAAATTATTCTAAAATAAATAAATTATATATCATGCATATTATTTAAAAATATATGAACATAGATGGAGCGAACTAATACCTCATATAACCATATTGGAAAAATAATAATAATAATAATTTAGCTTCATTTTAATATCTTAAAAAAAATTAATAATATTTATATAAATTTATGTGTTAATAAATAATTGACATATACAGAAAAAAAAAAAAAAAATTCAAGGTCTGCTGCTGCACTGAAAACAGCAGCAACAGTATAAGTAGATCTTCAACAGGAATAGCAAAACAGCATGCATAGTAAACAATGTCAGATACGATTATTGAAAAAAATAATATTTTATAAATTATACTTTATATCATATAAAATTCAAAATATATTATAGTAAAAAACGCATTGTATAATTTATCACCTTTTGTCCTTTCTCATGTTGCTTCAAGTTTTGATACTATTGCTTATGCTTGTTATGATGCCTATTTTTCTATCAGTTTTGATTCGAGTCTTTTTTTTTTTTTTTTTTTTTTTCAACATTACTTAATCTTAGTTGCTCCTGCTGAATTTTATTTTATTTTATTCATTTTATTTTTTTTATGATGATGGTTTTTTTATTATATATATTTTAAAAATAGATTAATTTTATATATTTTTCAATAAAAATATGAAATAAGATATATATTCATCGAAAGTTTAATGTTTTATATTTATTTTTCTTCAAAAGTGTTAAGTTTGGTTAGTAAGATAAATTTATATTTTTATCGTTTTAAATATTATACTTAAATACATATATATATTTTTTAATAGCTGAAATTTTTGGAAAAATATATTTGCAAAAGTAAAATTGACATTTCGCTTATATTTTATTAAAAAATAAACAGTAAGTTAACCATGGTAACAAATCAGAAGAATAAATATGAATAATTTAAAATTTTTAAAAAATAAATATGAAAAATTAAATTTTATAAAAATATATATTTATTTTTTGATATATTTATAGAGAGCTGTATAAAATTAAATTTTTAAAATTATTCTCTGACTATAAGTTTTACAACTTACGTATTCTAATACATTTTGTGTTGTTGCTGTACATAGTCTTTTGCTACTACCGTTTCTTCTACGGTAATTTTGAGTTGCAAAATATTATTATTAGAGTTTTGCCTTGCTACTCTTAATTTTCGTATTACAGTTTTTGCAATTTTTTCGAACAACCAGTTACTAATTTTAATTTTTTTAAAAAATATATATATAATTTTTCTCTTAGACATGAGCGGGCTCCCTCCCCAACAACATTTCTTGATGTGACCAAAATGAGTAATTAATGCTTAACCGTTTGCTACCTAACAAATTTTTTTGATGTGACCTAACAGGCTAACAGGCAACGTGACTCTCTACCGAAGAAAATTACTTGATGTGACCACACCTTTCAATTATTAAAATTATTTTACTGTGTAATAAATACGTTCAAAATTTTTATAAAATATAAATTAAATCGCCGTATTCGTGATAGGCACCGATCAAGCCTTATTCCTCTTCCCCCATGGAATAGGGTTTTATTCCTGGGACAGTGAATGAGCAAAATTATAATTTATTATTTATAATTAAATTATAATATAAAATAAAAAATATATAATATATAATATAAAATATAAATTATAATATAAATTATAATATAAAATATAAATTATAATATAAATTATAATATAAAATATAAGTTATAATATAAATTATAATATAAATTATAATGTAAAATATAAAAAATATATAAAATATAATATAAAATATAATTTATTATTTATATTCTTAAAATATAATATAAAATAAAAAATATTATTTTTTTTAACGTAAGATATAATTTATTATTTATAATTAAATTGCTTCAAATTTAATATAATAATTAAATTAATTTTTCTATAAAAAAAAGCTAAGGGCAAAGTTGGTATTTTTATAAAAATTCTATCTTTTTTTTCCACTATTCTCTACTATTTCATAATTTTAACCAAACACAATTTTAACTATTCCAAATAATACCAACTTTTCAACCAAACGTAATTTAACTTTTATACTTCATTATCCCGGAATAGCAAGTTATTCCAGGTATAAAAAAATTTATACCTCTTAAATTTATTCCTGAACCAAACGGGGCTTAATACTATATTATAAATAAAATGTACATCTTATATTTTATATTTTTTTTTATTTTTAAAGTGATTAATAAAAAAACAATTGTTTTAAAATAAATAAAATATATATCATGCATATTATTTAAAGTATATGAGTATAGATCGATGGAGCGAACTAATGCCTCATCTAACCATATTGAAAAATAATAATAATAATAATAATAATAATAATCTAATCTCATTTTAATAGCTTAAAAAAAATTTAATAATATTTATATAAATTTATGTCTTAATAAATAATTGATATATACAGAAAAAAAAAAAAAAAAAAAAATCAAGGTCTGCTGCTGCACTGAAAACAACAGCAACAGTATAAGTAGATCTTCAACAGAAATAGCAAAACAATATGCATAGTAAATAATGTCAAATACGATTATTGAGAAGAATGATATTTTATAAATTATACTTTAATTCATATAAAATTCAAAATATATTATAGTAAAAAACACATTGTATAATTTATCACCTTTTGTCCTTTCGGATGTTGCTTCAACTTTTGATACCGTTGCTTATGCTCTTGTTATGATGCCTATTTCTCTATCAGTTTTGATTTGAGTCTTTTTTTTTCTTTTTTTTTTTCTTTTTCTTTCAACGTTACTCAATCTTAGGTGCTCTGCTGAATTTTATTTTATTTTATTTATTTTATTTTTTATGATGATGATTTTTTTACTATATATATTTTAAAATTAGATTAATTTTATACATTTTTCTATAAAAATATGAAATAATATATATATATTCACTCAAAATTCAACTTTTTATATTTATTTTTCTTCAAAAATGTTAAGTTTGGTTAGTAAGATAAATTTATATTTTTATCGTTTTAAATATTATACTTAAATATATATATATATTTTTTAATAGCTGAAATTTTTGGAAAAATATATTTGCAAAAGTAAAATTGACATTTCGCTTATATTTTATTAAAAAATAAACAGTAAGTTAACCATGGTAACAAATCAGAAGAATAAATATGAATAATTTAAAATTTTTAAAAAATAAATATGAAAAATTAAATTTTATAAAAATATATATTTATTTTTTGATATATTTATAGAGAACTGTATAAAATTAAATTTTTAAAATTATTCTCTGACTATAAGTTTTACAACTTACGTATTCTAATACATTTTGTGTTGTTGCTGTACATAGTCTTTTGCTACTACCGTTTCTTCTACGGTAATTTTGAGTTGCAAAATATTATTATTAGAGTTTTGCCTTGCTACTCTTAATTTTCGTATTACAGCTTTTGCAATTTTTTCGAACAACCAGTTACTAATTTTAATTTTTTTAAAAAATATATATATAATTTTTCTCTTAGAAATGAGCGGGCTCCCTCCCCAACAACATTTCTTGATGTGACCGAACCCTTCAATTATTAAGATTAATTTACTGTATAATAAATGAGCAATTAATGCTTAACCGTTTGCTCCCTAACAAATTTTTTTGATGTGACCTAACAGGCTAACAGGCACCGTGACTCTCTACCGAAGAAAATTACTTGATGTGACCACAACTTTCAATTATTAAAATTATTTTTCTGTGTAATAAATACGTTCAAAACTTTTATAAAATATAAATTAAATCGCCGTATTCGTGATAGGCACCGATCAAGCCAATTATCATTTTCATGATAAGCCTGAAACGACTCAATTTGATTTAAACCGAATTGCCAACTGAACCCTATGGACATTATTCGGAACGATCGAGATAAATAGTAAACCAAACTACAAGCCTCCGTTTAATAACAGAGATAGGGGGATAACTCCCTTATCCCCGTTATTATATCCAAACGCAATTTTGGGAGTGGAAATAGCTAAACCCATCCCTAGCGGGTTATCCTGGGATAACCCGCTAATGGGTGGGTTTAACTATTCCCACCTCCAGGCGGAATAGCGAAATAGCGGAATAGCGAATAAATATTAAATATTAAATATTTAATATTAATATTAAATATATTTAATATTAATATTTAATATTAACATTAAATATTAATATTTATTTAAATATTAATATTTAATATTTAATATTAAATATTAATATTACAATTTAATATTTAATTATAAATATTATTTAAATTTTTTAATATTTATTTAAATTAAATATAAGGTTGAATAATACTATAAATTTATTTAATTTTAAATTATATCATAAAGGGCAAATTAGTAAATAAAAATATTGAACCCCTCAATTCTTCTTATTTCTCTATTCCCAACCAAACACAATTTTCTCTTATTCTTCTTATTCTTCTTATTTCTATATAATTTACCAAATACAATTTTTTTTAAACCCGGTATAACTCTTAAACCGAACCAAATGTAAATTTACACTGAACATTTGGTTCGGTTTAAGAGTTAGGGGGTACAAAGGAAAATAGAGCATACATGTACGCTGTGGTTTGAGAAGTTTGCAAATTGAATCGTTCATTATATGGCTTAAAACAAGCTCCTCGAGCGTGGTTTGAGAAGTTTCGCTCTATTTTGCTTCAGTTTAAGCTTGTCCAAAGCCAATATGACTCTTCTTTGTTTCTTCGAAAATCAACTACTGGAGTTGTTCTTCTTTTGGTGTATGTTGATGATATTGTTATCACTGGGACAGATTCTTTATTGATTACTCAGCTTAAGCAATATCTTCAAAACTCTTTTCATATGAAGGATCTTGGTCATCTTACATATTTCTTAGGTTTGGAAGTTCAAACTGATTCTTCGGGCATATTCTTACATCAACATAAATATATTCAGGATTTGATTGCTTTGGCTGGTCTTCAAGATTCTTCATCTGTTGATACACCTCTAGAAATGAATGTTAAGTATTATGCTGGTGAGGGGGAGCTACTTTCTGATCCTTTGTTGTATCGCCAATTAGTGGGTAGCCTCAACTACCTGACTATTACTCGGCCTGATATCTTTTTTGCTGTACAGCAAGTTAGTCAATTTATGCATTCTCCACGGCATCTACACTTGGCAGCTGTTCGTCGCATCATTCGATATCTTCATGGCTCTCCTTGTCAAGGTTTATTTTTTCCTGCTAAATCTCCTGTGCATCTTATTGCTTTTAGTGATGCTGATTGGGCGGGATGTCCCAATACACGTCGCTCTGTCACTGGTTGGTGCATGTTTCTTGGGGACTCTTTGATCTCATGGAAGAGTAAGAAACAAGACCGTGTATCTAAATCTTCCACGGAGTCTGAATATCGCGCTATGTCTGCTGCATGCTCTGAGATTACTTGGCTTCGAGGTTTGTTGACTGAGCTTGGGTTTCCACAGCATGATCCTACTCCACTTCATGCCGATAACACAAGTGCTATTCAAATTGCCACTAATCCAGTATACCATGAGCGCACTAAGCATATTGAAGTAGACTGTCATTATATTCGAGAAACTGGATACTCGTGTCATTTCTCTTCCACATGTTTCCACATCCTTACAATTAGCCGATGTGTTTACCAAGTCTCTCAGTCGCCAGCGCCATCAATTTCTCGTTGGCAAATTGATGCTTCTTGATCACCCAGCATCAATTTGAGGGGGGATGTTACCACATATAGCTTGTTACCACATAAAGCTCATATTTAATTTGTATAGTTTATTAGTTTCCATATTCATTGTAATTGCATATTTTCATATTCATTGTATTTCTTTAATTAGATTGCACGGCTGTAAAAGGAAAGAGATGAGCATTGTATATGTATCTATAAATTGAATAAGAAGTAAAGAAGAGATGATCATCTTTTTCAATCAATATTCTATCATTTGGTACTCATAATTTTGCTATTTTAATGCTTGGTGAAAGCATCACAAATTATAGAATTGATATTCACATTCTTCGTGATAAGGTAGATCGTAATGTAATTTGAATTGTCGGTATCTATATGTGTAAACCACTTGCTAAATCTTAGCTAGATCTTGTATGCTTGTTCGAGCAAAAGGGTGACATTCGTAGTGCTAATTATGTTTCTGCTGCAATAAGGAGGTGAAAAGGTGTTTGAAGGAGGCGAGCATCGGATTCATGATGGCTTCCAATTACCACCCGGCAATGAAAATAGTTCGTCCCGTGAGGAAGAAGCTTAAAGTGAAGACCGTGTTTAATATCCTAGGTCCCATGTTGAATCCAGCAAGGGTACCTTTCGCTGTCGTCGGTGTTTACAATGAAGATATAGTAAGTTTTCATTCTCGCACCTTCTTACATACCTTCTATTACACTGTGATTTCATTTGCTAGCATATCGAGCATTACCTAAATTTTTCATTCGCTTCGTTCTTATTAATTCTATCATATTATGTTGCTTTGTCTCGTGGATGTTTCCGCAAACATATCGATGAATTCTGAATGACATAACTTCTTGGATAGGTTATGAAGATGGCTAAAGCACTACGAAGATTCGGCATGAAAAGAGCACTAGTTGTTCATTCTAAGGGTTTGGATGAATTAAGCCCTCTTGGTATGATGACATGTTAATATTTCACAGGCTTGAGATTGTCTTGTAATTCTATTCAAAAAGCTCCCACAGCTGCTGCCTATCCTGCTACTAGTAATATAGAATTAAATTGTTGCAGGACCTGGATATTTTCTCGATGTTACTCCGGCAAAGATTGAGAAAGTGCACTTTGATCCATGTATGTATCTATTTCTAATAATTTCTTAATTCTTAGATATGGTAGGGTTGCAAAATTTGCGTATTAATGTGGTAAGTGATGATTCAGTGGATTTTGATATTCCTCGCTGCACGATAGAAAGTCTAAAAGGGGGCGGCCCTACTTTTAATGCGAAGGTTCTCAGGGATGTGCTTTCTGGTGAGAAGGGTTCAGTCGCAGATGCTTTTGTGAGTCACTCATCCTTTCGTAATCACTTGCCATTATGGTTTCTCATTTCCGATGGAGTATGAAAGGTTTTCTTTCTTACTGGTCTAAATTATATGAAACACTTTTATATATACCGCAATGTTCGTTTTGGTCCCGTAAAATGCTTTACCTTTATAGCACCCTTTCAATTTCTCGGTGTTCCCATAGGTGATATCTATCACTTTGCTCATAGATCATTGGAGCAAAATGTATGTATTAGGACTTTTCATGTTCAGATTGCTTTAGCAAAAGTAGCAGCACTATCTTTTAGCCAATTGGGAACAATAACTGAGAAAATTTCTCTGACCGAAATTCGTGTATAGATGTTAATCTTGTTGATCTTTTTGCAGCATTTGCACAAGCCTAATTTGTTGTGAATACATGCAGATTCTGAATGCGGCGGCTTCTCTTCTTGTTAGCAGTCAAGTTAGCGATTTGTCCGAAGGAGTGGCAATGGCACGGGAGACACAGCGGTCCGGTAAGGCCGTTAATACACTGCAAACATGGATTGAGCTCTCCAATGTAAGCACTACCGCTATCTCTCTCTAAATGCAATTTTTTGCGCTAATTCTATTCAATTAAGAGTCACATTTCTAGTGAAATCTTTTTTATGTATATGTAGGCTCAGAACTACTGAGATTAAAAGAGGATGGTTGGTATGCTCAAAATAGAACCTTGCCTGTCAACACAAGGTTTCCGTAAGTTCAGTCAGCAATTATCGACTATTTCGAAATAATTGAGCCTTACATGCATCATAGAAAGCCCTTTTTTCTTTCTGTCTCTCGTTTTTTGAGTTAATGATTTGGATTAGTTGTCTGCTAATCGATACGTCGTAGCATCTAAGCTGAGTGATATTGCCTAATAATGGAAGATCTCTGAGCATGAAACTGCATTTTCTTTTCCATTTTTAAAAAAATCTCTATTTACTTTAACATGTCCATAGCACATGAAGGACTAAGGCTAGAGATGAATGTAGCTATATATATACACCGAAAAACAATAACAACCAAAACAAAGGATGACTTAATGCCCTCAGAATGTGAAAGATGTACTCCGCAATCTCGACAATGCAATCCGATCTGCAGAGATTGGAGGTTCATTTGATTTTTGCTGCCACCTCTCTCCTCGGCTTTCCCCGCAGCCACAGCGCCGACCAACATCCGAAGGTGGCGGGCTTCGTACCCCTGAAAGATCAAACAAAGGAATACTTAATCGAATTGCCGAAGAGATCAGTTGGCATGCATAACCTTTAGGTGTTTTCTTCAGTAAGTGTTTGTTTCCCCTACTGCTTGATTTTTGTCAAATTTTATTTATTGCAACACCATCAGAGTAAGCCAGTAGATCCTAAACTTCAACCTGAGTGCAAGTCTCTAGCAGATCAGAAAAGCAGCACCTAGCAAGATTGATTTTTTTTATTTTTTATTTTTTCTTTTTTTTGTGAGAGAAATGTCTCATGCTATCTGATTCATTCATTTGTTTAGAAAATAAACTTAGCTCAAAATGTGAATCAATTAGGCTTTATCAATTATTAAGCCTTTTGTCGCTTGTGCTAAAATATAAAGTAATTAGGCTTCGAATTTCAAGTTTCATGTACCAATTATCAAATCTTTTGTCACTTGTGCTGTCTGTTTGAATGAATCCGATATATGATACTATGGCTCGGTTTGGATGCATGTAATATTTTATTTTACATATATTTTTATTTACTTAAAAAAATTTAATGTAATAGATAGATGAGTAGTATTATCAATTGTCTAGAACTTGATCTTCAAGTTATTTTTTCTAGAATAAAAAGCATCACCTTATATATTATATAAAATATGTTCAGATGAAATATACTATCCACACACAAAATATTTTATACCTAATAAGTTGACAGTAAATAACTTAAAAAGAGTTATAGTACTAACATAAAGTGCTAGCCTCTGGAATGTTATCGATAGTAAATGGAATGTTATCGATAGTAAATGAATTTTGTCGTCATTCATTTATTTTCGATAATGAAATTTTTAAAATAACGATTGACACCGTTAAATATGATTTAGATTATTTAAACTATCTGAAAAGTAAATTTTATATTTTTTTCGATGTTTTTTATTTACCTCTCAAGTAGATACAAAAATAAAAGGTTAAAAATAAATATTCTTCAAAAAGTGTTGATAGGAGTCTTGTAATCAAGATCGAGAATATAGATTTTATTTTAAATAATTTTTGTACAAAATTAATTAAAAATTAATTAATTTAAATTTTTTTACACTGTTAAATGAATAAAAGATTTATATTTATTATTAAAATTATAAATTTGGTAATATTTTGATCATTAGGTCAATGACGTCGAAAAGATTTAAAATTTAATTTCTAAATATTTTCGGTAATCTAGATTATGTTCAACGATGTTGATCGTCGATTTGAAAATTTTATCATCAAAAATAAATAGGTGACAACGGAGTCCGCGCTCAACTCCTAACATAAATAATGTTGGTACCAACTAAAGAAGTTAGTTGAACCAGAGTACTACTTACTACTGAATAAAATTAACAAGATCTGGTCAACTTAATCCTAACCTAATAAATACCAATATCTTTTTACACAAAATCAATTAATATTTTGTCAAAAAAGATATGCCCAATTAATAATTATGGCTAGATATTGACCCAGTCTCTCTCGAAGAACATGTGGGCATATGCTTTGGGCAGCCACCCCAAACTAATTTCCTCCTTTACCTACCTCTAAAATAGAAAATTTCTTATTAGTTTCATGAAAATAAAGAATAATTAGGGCCAGTTTGAATACACAGTAAAAAAATTTTATAGAGTTAATAAACTGTAGTTTTAGTCTAAGTAAAATAAGAAATTCTGTAACTCTAAAAAATTTCTTAGTTTTAAATTTTAAGGTGTTTGGATGCATATTGCATAATTTTATAAAAATTTTCTTAATTTAAAATTTTTAAAAATAAAAAAAAATATGAAAAAAAAGAAGTGGAAAAAGAATAGAGATCAGAGAAGATCCACATATACCCTGCAAAATTTTTACCATTCCTGGGTCATAGGAATTTGGAATGAGTTCATTCTAATTAGGTACACAATTTTTGTGCTTAGTCATGGAGCTTTTTCTCCAATATATGAATAATTTATTCAAAATATTTTTGTTTTTGATTTGGCCAAAATGTTTGTAGTATTTGATTGATAGGAATGTAAACAAATGTTTAAAATAAAATAAAAATTCATGCTAAGTTTTTAATTTAATTAATTTCACACTGAAAGTTTTTTCGTACGTTAAGAAAATTTATGTACATATCCACCGTACAAAAAAAACTCCGCCCCATGAAAGCCAAGTACGTAATAAAGAAAAATACAAAATCAAAGAAGATCCACATAATCCACTACAAAATTTTGGCCACTCCCAGGTTAATTATTGGAAACCAATCATTCTAATTGTCATGTACAAAAATTTCATACTAAAGTTCATGAAACCAATGATTCCAACATAAAACAATTAAATTTTTTTTTTTTTCTGATATGGAAAAAGCTTAAATAATTTTTTTTTTTTTTTTTTGAATACTAAGAAGTATAAATCAGCAAATTATAAATTAATTACCTCTTATTGCACTCTGTGGTGGCTCTATGAACTGCTGCCCCCCTACTCATTCTTGGTGCAGTTAAGCTCCTTGTCAAAGAAGCTGGCAAATATACATTCAAAAGCACTCCATCACTTCTACTTTTGAAGCTGCTGCTGCTGCTGCTGCTGCTGCAGCTTAACATGATCTTCTTTTTCTCCCTCACCAGTACTCTTGTCTTTGGATTCTGCTCTACTTCATGTGATGGAGCGGCCTTTTCGTTCGACACCGAACTACTCGAACTACTCGTAGCCGATCCTTTTTCGACGATGTCGGTGAGGGAGAGCTCGTAGTCGGACTCCGGGAGGTCGCGTAACAGCCCGAGGAGCTCTTCGCGGCCTTCGGCGATCTCTCGCGCTCTCGACGACAAAGGAAAAAAGCTAAACTCTTCCATTCTCCTCCCTGGGAACCTGCAGGGAGTGTTCCCTGGGGGTGCAACTGTGCTCTCCTTTGATTTATGAGCCTTAATAGCTATCATGGCTTAATAAAAGGAATTAGTTATAAAGGAAGATAACATGGAAGAGAACTATATATATATATATATATATATATATAGAGTGATGTCGATAGCACCAAACAATTGGTGCTATCAGATTTTCAGCCGTTGGATGAAAAGATATGCGGTTGGGATTATAATGGTCCCTAAGATTTTTACTATTCAACCAACCACCTAGTAAACCTTAGGGGTCCACTATAATCCCAACCGCATATTTTTTCATCCAACGGTTAAAAATTTGATAGCACCAATGACTTGGTACTATCAATAGTATTCTAGCCTAATTCTATATATATATATATAAAGCTTATTGTCTCTTCGTTCCACTCGCTTCTTGTACCTCTACTAATTAATAATAAATTATTGTTGATTAATTTATTTACTAAATAATTAGATAAATGATTAACCACTTAATTTATAACTCTAATAAATAGTTAATTAACTATTTGAGCAATTAATTTATTATTTATAATTAATTAGCTAATTAAATATTAATTATTTAGTGTGTTAATACAATAATTAATATTTACCTTCATTAAAGAATCAATATTTTGACTAATCTAATTATCTTCTTAACTAATCGTCTAACTAATTGAAATATTACGCTAATTAATTTATTAAATTAATATAAATTTATTAAATTATTGTGGTTAATCAATTAGTTAAATTATTATCTAATTAATGATTTGATGCTAATTAATTAGGTAAAATATTATTATTTTAAAACTATATTATTTTATTGGGCCAATTTTCTATATACCCCTAAAAATTTTTCTGTTTTTAGATTTACCCCTCTTAGAAGGTTAATATTAAAACTATCCTTCTTACGTTCCAATTTCTTTCTAAAATACCCCTGAAGTTAAACTCTGTTAGTGTACCGTTTGGAGCTGCCGTTATCTGTGTGAAATTATCATTTTGTTCTTTTAAATATACCCTTCTACCATAACCAACTTTTCTTATGTACCGTTAAAATTTTCAATAGTTTTGATAGATAGGGACAAAATAGGTATATCTGATAGTTTTCAACTCCGATTATTATTTAACTCTAGTTTAATCCTAGTTAACTTAACAAAGGGAAACGGTAGGGGTATTTTTAATAACGGTGGAACGCATGAAGGGTATATTGGAAAGAAAAAAATAAAAAGAATAAATCAGATATTTCTTCGGATTTCAGGGGTACACAGACAATTATCTCTATTTTATTTATACTATTAATCCTAATTTAACTTATTTAAACACCAATTTTTTATTAATTTTTAAAAATAATTTAATTCTCATCCAATCATAAAATAGGTATAGTTTCTATTTATACCTGAAATAACTAAAAATAATTTATTTTTGAATTAAATGATATCTACTGAATAATTTTGATGCATATATTTAACTCAAAAATTGAAAATGAAAAAGAGGGATAAAAATAAAAGACAAAAGTGGGTATACATCTTACACTTCATTTATCTAAGGGTGAAATTTTTTTTACCGATTATTTTGAAGTGATGAATAAAATTTACTTTATTTTTAAATGGATGAAATATAAGATTTATATTCCGAATAGGATGTATATTTAGTTTTTTTTTTTTTTTTTTAAAAAAAAAAAAAAGAAAAAAAAGAAAAAAAAAGAAGGGTGGATGGAAATTGAGGAGGCTGTTGACGACTGTCCTGTGGAAAAATGTAACGTATGAAGTGATGGCGCTTTCAGTTGCCGTCTCCTGGTGGTGACTGGTTGTGGGGCTTAAGAAAAAATGGACTCAGTTGAATTGACTAAGTATTCGACATGTACGTTGGACCTGATTTTAGACTCTAGAAGGTTTTAATTTTGGGTAGAGACTTCAATTTAAGCATGTTCGGTGGGAGGAAGAAGAATTCGAAGCTTCAATTGAAAATAAAATTCAAAATAAGTCATTTTTATTACTGATATTTAGTTTGAAAAATTAATATTCTGATTTTCATTCTAGGAATAATTGATTTTTTTCAAAATGACTCCTAATGTGTGCCGAGGTAAAGTTTATATTTTTAATAATTATTACTTAAATTCATATATATATATATATATATATATATATATATATATATATATATATATATATATATATATATATATATATATATATAGAATTAGGCTAGAATACTATCGATAGCACCAAGTCATTGGTGCTATCAACTTTTTAGTTTTTGGATTAAAAAATGTGTGGTTAAGATGATAGTGGTCCCCAACGACAGAAAACTCTTTTCATCCAACGACAGAAAACTT
>CM055069.1:4238903-4246403 GCA_029204045.2 Tillandsia leiboldiana | reverse complement strand
ATCCTCGATCAATAAGATCGACCACCAAACAAATCACTGACTCACTCACTGGCTGGAATCTACACAGCTGAAACTCACTGTCTCTCTGACAGTTTCCAAGAACCCAGATCTACCATCACTATCACTCTCCCAAAGAAATCAAATCTACAGACTGCTATCAACTCCACTCGGTCCCCAGACACGAGTGCAAATGCATCCCACAACCACCCGACCTCTCGGCCCACAACTCGGGCGAGGAAAAGCTAAGTCCATAGTGAAATGAAGTATCGTGATGTGGAATGTCTAGAGCAATAAAAACCTAGCCCAAGTTGGAGTTTTTCTACAGACTGGCTGAACATGATACATATGACAGGGGTGCTAGGTCAAATTCCAAGATTTCATTACCTAACATAGTGCAGGAAATCAAAAGATTCAACAACTGATATACAAGATACAACATACAGTTTTACACATGCTAATACTCCAATTTCTAACATGCATGATCCTACACACATAGAATTAGTACACAGTCCAGAGTTCTTGGAAGCAAGGTCACCCACCTGAAAGTGCTAACTGTCCGAAATCGTACAGCTGAGAAAGCCCACAACTGTCAAATCACAAATCCCACCAAGCCAACAACACGGTAAAAGTGCTCACAAACTCCTGGGTACAAACATACACCAAAATTACACTTTAATTCACACAAATTCCACATTCCCAAAATCTGTGGTGAACAGTCCCATTAACACGAAATTTTCACCTGAAAAACTTCCTCCAAAAATTCCAATAAAAATATGACGGCGATCCTCGCGAAGAGTAGATGTCGATAGAGTCCTGAAACGTCGAATTCCGATGTCCGGATAAGGAGATAAAAAATCCGACAAGTAGGTGCTGTCCAAATCAACCAACAGTCGCAAAGGGGGTTAAAAATGTACCCAGAACCCCAAGAAAAGCTCGGATCCAGAAAAAGTGTCCAACACGAAAAATGTAGATTTACCTCTTACGAAACCGTCACCGCAGAAATGGTCCAAAAATAATGTCGGGGTAGCCCGGTAGACCTCCCAGACTAAACTGCGACGAAAATGGGCCTCCAACAGTAGATCGTCGCTCCGCACCCCGATGTAGAAGTCGCCGTCGTCGCGGCCTCCAAAAATTCTGAACCTTTGCCAAAAGATGCACAAGAGGGAGAGGAAGAAAATTGGTGAAGGGCTCCAAGTGAAAAGCTTTCGGGAAAAGCTTCAAAATGAGGCCCCTTGAGGCCTTTTTATAGGCCTCACCCGAAACAGCCCGGAAAAACAAAGTCAATGGGCTTTGGGCCCAAAAATTCGGGCGCCCGGTACATTCGGGCGGCTACAGTGTTGGGCCGGCCCAACACTGTTCACGCCCGAATCCACCAGGTGCCGCCACGTGGCCCGCCGAACAGCAAACAGCTGTTCGGGCCACCCTCGGGCTGCCACGTGGCCCGCCCCCGCACAGTGAGGCGGTTGGCGCCCGCCAATCAGCGGGCGACGCGTGTCCTCCCCGGTTGACCCGCTGACCGGTCGGCGGCCGCGCCGGGCGCGCGGCATGGCCCCGACGTGGGCACGCGCCCCGAGGCACCGACCCCGACTCCGTGCACCGCGCACGGTACGCCGGCGAATCGGAGGGTGACACGTGTCCCCTACACCCGGTCCACGCATTCCACTGGAATTCCGTGGACCGCGCCGCATGCACCGACCAACCGGAGGCTGCCACGTGGCCCCGCATTGGTCCATGCACCGCCGCGCTCACCCGGTAGACCGCGCGCCTTGCGCCCGCCAATCAGGCGGTGCCACGTGTCCATGCGCCGGGTCTATGCACCCCGCCGCGCAGCTCTGTGGACCGCGCATCCTGAACCGGCCAATGACAGGCCGCCACGTGGCATCCCGGCGGTCTACGGCCCCTCCCATGCACCATTTTCCACTGAAAACTTCCGGGAGTCCGTTTTTGGGCATCCGGACTCAGAAATAACAAGCAAATAGCCGTTTTCAAGCGTTTTTCCGTGCTGAATCCATTTCCGACCTCTGTTGGGCCTAATTCTTTTCCGAAATTTCGGCAAACTCAGCCGAAGGCCTACACAGCTAATAATAACACACAGGGTCCATCTGTGGCATCCCATTGACGCACCATGGGCCAGATACACCAACGCTAGGTGCTCTAACAGTGGATTCATCGGAAGAACGCTGCATGGGAATTTGGGCCACTACATCCTCCCCCACTAAAAGGAAGTTTCGTCCTCGAAACGAAGTAAGGTAGAACAGGCGTACCTCAACCAGTAGTCTCGAACAGAAAAGGGTATGCAGATCTCATCTCTGTCTCTAGCTCCCAAGTAGCCTCTCGCTCATCGTGATTGCTCCATAAGATCTTCACATACGGAATGGTCCGGTTGCGCAATTCCCTCACCTCACGAGCAAGAATCCGCAACGGCCGCTCCTCGTAAACCAGGTCCTCACCGATCTCCAAGGGAGTGAAGTCAACCACATGCGACGGATCAAAGACATATCTCCTCAGGGCTGAGACATGAAAAACATCGTGTACACCGGCCAAACGTGGAGGAAGAGCAACTCTATAAGCCACAGGGCCTACCCTCTCAAGTACCTCAAAGGGTCCAACAAAACGGGGACTAAGCTTCCCACGCACTCCAAATCTCCGGACCCCTTTCGAAGGCGAGACCTTTAAGAATACATGGTCACCAATCTGAAACTCCAGGTCTCGCCGTCGAGTATCTGCATAACTCCTCTGACGACTCTGGGCTACCTCAAGGTGTCGACGAACAACTCTGACTTTCTCCTCAGCCTCCAAAAGAAGATCTGGTCCCAAAGTCTTTCTCTCACCCACATCACTCCAATACAAGGGTGACCGACACTTGCGTCCATACAATGCCTCAAACGGAGCCATCTGAATGCTCGCCTGATAGCTGTTGTTGTACGCAAACTCAACCAAAGATAAGTGTCGGTACCACCCCCCTCCAAAATCCATAACGCACGCTCTCAGCATATCCTCAAGGGTCTGTATAGTGCGCTCAGACTGGCCATCAGTCTGTGGGTGGAATGCAGTGCTGAATCTGAGCTGGGTCCCCAAAGCTGACTGTAAACTCCCCCAGAATCGTGACACAAACCTCGGATCCCGATCTGAAACAATCGACGCAGGTATCCCGTGTAGCCTCACTATCTCGTCCAAATACAACTGTGCCAGACGCTCCAATGACCAAGTCATCTGAACAGGCAAGAAATGCGCAGACTTGGTGAGTCTATCAACAATAACCCAAATCGCGTCGGCTCCACTCTGTGCTCTCGGCAGCCCTGTAACAAAGTCCATGGTGATGTGGTCCCATTTCCACTCGGGAATTGGAAGACTTTGTAACTTGCCAGCAGGAACCCGGTGCTCTGCTTTCACTTGCTGGCAAGTTAGACAGTGAGCCACAAATCTTCCAACGTCCCGCTTCATCCCGGACCACCAAAAATGTGCCTTGAGGTCCTTATACATCTTAGTACCACCAGGATGAATGGTATAAGGTGTATAATGAGCCTCACCCAAAATCTGGTCTCTAATCTCTGAATCCGAAGGCACACACACTCGGTCCCTGTACCGCAGTACTCCCGAGCTATCCACTGTAAAATCCCCTATAAGATCTGCCTGAATCTGTGATCTAATCCTCTCCAAGTGGGGGTCCTCACTCTGCGTCTCCCTAATCCTGTCCAACAGAGTGGGCTGCAAGACCATAGACATCAGTCTAGCAGAGACCCCAGGGGATACAACCTCAATCTGGAGTCGCCTCAACTGCTCAATCAACGGGGCCTGCTGCGTGACCAACATGCTCAAGCTCTGCACTGACCTCCGACTCAAAGCATCTGCTACCACATTGGCCTTGCCGGGATGATAGAGGATACTCACATCGTAATCCTTCAGTAACTCCAACCACCGGCGTTGCCTCAGGTTCAGCTCCTTTTGAGTAAACAGATACTTTAAGCTCTTATGATCCGTGTAGATCTCACAATGCTCACCGTAGAGGCAATACCGCCACAGCTTCAATGCGAACACCACAGCTGCCAGCTCTAAATCATGAGTAGGGTAATTCTTCTCATAATCCTTTAGTTGCCGTGAAGCATAAGCAATTACCCTCCCATGCTGCATCAAGACACAACCCAAACCGCTGTGCGAGGCGTCACTATAAATCACGTAGCCATCACCCATCACTGGCAGTGTAAGAACTGGTGCTGAAATCAGTCTCTTCTTCAGCTCCTCAAAACTCCGCTGACACTGCTCAGTCCAAATGAACCTCATCCCCTTTCTAGTCAAACAGGTCAGGGGAGTAGAGAGCTTCGCAAAGCCCTCTACAAACCGACGGTAGTAGCCTGCCAAGCCCAGAAAGCTCCGGACCTCAGTCACCGTCGTCGGTCTCGGCCAATCCCGAACTGTATCAATCTTCGTCGGGGTCAACTGCTACTCCTGCGGCTGATACCAAGTGGCCCAAGAATGCAACCTCCCGAAGCCAAAACTCGCACTTCTTAAGCTTGGCATACAGCTTCTTCTCACGTAGAAGCTGCAGCACTATCCTCAAGTGCTCCTCATGATCCACATCGCTCCGGGAGTAGATCAAGATGTCATCAATGAACACAACCACAAACAAGTCTAAGTACGGCTGAAATACCGGTTCATCAAATCCATGAATGCAGCTGGGGCATTAGTCAAACCAAACGGCATAACCGTAAACTCATAATGCCCATACCGGGATCGAAAAAGCCGTCTTAGGGATGTCCTCGGCCCTCACCCTCAACTGGTGGTAACCTGACTGAAGATCAATCTTCGAAAACACTGTGGCTCCCTGCAACTGATCAAACAAATCATCTATCCGTGGACGAGGGGTACTTGTTCCGGATGGTCACTTTATTCAACTCCCGATAATCCACACACAAACGAAGCGACCCATCCTTCTTCTTCACAAATAAAACTGGCGCTCCCCATGGAGAAACACTAGGCCTGACAAAGCCCCTATCCATAAGATCCTGAAGCTGGGCCTTCAACTCCCTCAACTCGGCAGGTGCCATCCTATAAGGCGCCTTCGAGATTGGTGCGGTTCCCGGTACCACATCAATCACAAACTCCACCTCCTCTCCGGCGGCATAGTCGTCAACTCAGGGGGAAACACATCTGGGAACTCGCGGACAACAGGAATATCCTCAAGTCCCAGTGCCGCCGTAGGCACCTCCACAATCGTCGCTAAGAAAGCGGTGCAGCCCCTACTAATCATCCGCCTAGCCCTCGCCGAAGAAACAGTCATCGCAAAGAAGGTGCTCTGGCAAGCCTCTGAAGACGAACTCCTCCTGTCCAGGGCTCGCGGAGGGTCACCGTCCTCTCTCTGCAGTCTATAACCGCATAGTACCTCGACAACCAATCCATACCTAGCACGACGTCGAAATCCTGGAGCTGCCGCAAGACAAGCAAGTCTGCCGGCAAAATCCAGGATCCCAACTGCACAGGGCAATCCCTACAATACTCCTCGACATGCAAGACATGATCTGGTATCTGAACCTCTAATGCATGCGATAAAGAAACTACCTCTATACCATGAAGGGATGCAAATGCTCTACTGATAAAAGAATGCGATGCACCGGTATCAAAGAGAGTACGAGTACGAACTGCAGAAATCAAAATAATACCTGCGACGACATGCTCTGCTGCTGTAGCATCCTCTACCTGAGCGGCATAGACTCGACCGCTCGGCGCCGGGGGATGTCGCTCTGGCTGTCGCGAGGACGATGGAGCAAAATCTGGCCTACCGGAGGTCGCCGAAGGTCCTGCTGACTGACGAGGAACGAAGGATGCAGAAGCTGATGAAGGAGCTGGGTAACCTGCCCTGGGGCACGCCCTCGCGAAGTGACCGGTCTGCCCGCAACGGAAACAGCGGTTCCCGACCCTGCGGGCACTGGGCTGGTGAGTGCGGTCCTCCACAGATGATACAAACGGTCGGGGCGCGGCTTGCCGCGAAGTCTGCTGCTGCTGCGAAGACTGCTGCTGCTGCGAAGACTGCTAGCTGTCGAGGTGGTCGACGCTGCTGCTGCTCTGCTGTGCTGCTGGAACTGACGAGATCCCCAGATCTCTGCCGCCCCTGATACCCCCGTCCCTGAGAGTGGAAACGGGGTGGTCTCGGGGGTCCCTGTCTACTCGACTGCCCTCCTCAAACTGCGCCGGGCGCTTCGCCCCAGGAGTCACAACGGGCAGCTGGAGTCACCTCTGCCATCACGGCCTCACCACCCTCCACATAAAGTGCCTGCTCCATCGAGGCCTCTAAGTCTGTAATCTGAGGGAGCGGACCAACTGATAAATGTCCCGACGCAACCCTCTCTCGAACATGTAGATCCGGTGGGTCTCATCTCTGGCCACGTGGGGCATACTAGCCACAGCCGATTGAAATCGGCTATGTACGCGTGATACGGGCCTATCTCCCTGGCGGAGTATTTCCTCAGCTGCTCCTCCAAGCATCGTCGAACACTCTCGGGAAAGAAGGCCCCCAAGAAGCATACCGCGAAACTCTGCCCAAGAGATAACTGGGTCCCAGGCGGGACCTGCGGGTCGCACACGCCGCCACCATGCCTCGGCGTTGCTCTCCAAAAAATGAGTAGCCAACAGAACTCGAAACCTCTCATCATAAAAAGCGGCTCTCGAAATGGCGCTCCATAGCTGTACCCAAGACTCAGCCGCCCACGGCTCAGCACTCATGCCCGAAAAGCGGGTGGATCAAACTTGCGAAACCTCAACAAAAGACCCACCAAACCTGCTGCTCTGCCAAAGTCAAAGATCCCGACGTCCGACGGTGGCCTACTGGAAACTGGCTCAGCCGGAACTGCTGGTGCAGGCTGCACAACCGGGGGTGCCACAACAGGGGAAGAAGGCACCGGAGAACTCTCAGGGGGTACACCGCCGGCTGCGCTCTCTGCTCCAACAAGAGCGTCAACCGACTCCAGCCTCCTCCTGGCGTCGAGACGCCTCAGCCAACTGTGCCACCTGGGCACGGAGCTCCAAAACCTCGCTCTGCTGTCCCTGCCCCGAGTCCTCCTGCTCGGGCTCAGAGGACGAAGGCTGCGAACGCTCACCATCGAGCGTCGAGGAGGCTCCCCACCTGAGGGACAAGGCAAACAATCAGAACCCAAATCATCTCTCGACCCAATCTAGCGAAAGTCAGAAGGCATGTCCCCTTCCCGAAGTACTATGTTGTCTGCAGCCAACATGTTGCCACCGAAGAAGACATTCATCGCTCACCCGAACAACCGAACCGCTCGGGAGAGTTAGAAATCCAATCAGGACTCTGCTAAAATCACGGCTCTCACGCGAGTCATCCTAGGGTCACCACAAAAGCCTAGGTTCCTAAGTCCTCCAAGACCTACATCCTAGGCTCTGATACCACTCTAATCTGTCACGCCCCGGGGCGATACTGCGCCCCGGCTCGCCAACAGATCCGCCGCCCAACGGGAAGCCCCGTAGGCGTAGCGACTAACCTGCAAG